>DF241403.1:4019-80086 GCA_000507305.1 Breviolum minutum Mf 1.05b.01 | reverse complement strand
GACTTGGTCTTCCTCAAAATCTGCTTAAAACCTGCTTATGCTGAATATTTTTGGATTTAAGTTTGGATTCTGATGTTACTGGGTATATTCTTCATAAACATCGACTTGGTCTTCCTCAAAATCTGCTTAAAACCTGCTTAACATGATTCTTTGAAATTTTGGTTTTTGGGGGGGGGCTGGCCGATGGGGGCTAGAGCAAGCTATGATATTATGTCAGTGTAAAGTGTTACAAAAGAGGACGGAAATCAATTTGACAAATGAATCCAAAATACAATCAAGCTTGTGATTTGTTCATCAGTGTCTCAGTATGTCTCAGTGCTTTTTTGCGGGTGGCAGGAACACATCATATTCAATCATATTCACACATTGAAATGTGAATTCGTTCATTCCAAGAAGATACAAGAACACATGTGACAAATAAAGGATGGCCCCACAAACTCAGTCACTCTATCTCTTGACAAACTGAAGGAGTGGGGGCTTGGCTGTTTGAGGGAAAACCCATTTCAGTAGTCCCAAAAAGCAAGGCCCTTGACAAGTTGCGAGAACTTCCGAAACAAATATCTCGAAAGAACACCAAGTTGGGTGCGGAATTTGTGATTTTTGTACGTATTGAATGGTCACAAGTTTCAGGTGTCATTCAGAATCATTCATCCACAATGATGATAAGGTATCAGTAATACCCCATAGAATCCATGTATGGTATATCTACATAGATTTACCTACTTTGGGCTGATTCTTATGGTAAATGTAGGTAAATATACCAGTCCCATGGACAAACAAATGCCACCAACAATGCGAAAAAAAATGCTTCAAAGAAGCGACTTTTGGGCCACTGAAAAACATGAACATAGCTTAAGAAACGCCACCTTTTCAAAACGGTTACATTGGAAGTGGGGTATTGTGCGGTCTTTGTTTTTCTTTGTGTGTGGATTATTAGATGGATCATACGTATATTGATTGGATTCTGTCATGTGAAACCGACATGAAATAAGTGGATTTGCCCTCAAAATTGAGATCATTCTCAATGGAAGAGAAAGATCCAAACGATGCTTATCAAGTCGCCTGTACAGTTGATAAACAAAATGGAATATGTGCTGGGATGCGAACCCCTACCAGTGGCCTAGTCATCACTAGGACTCTTACATTTTTTGTAGGGGATGCCTATAAACCTTCACACCACTGGCATCCTGGGAATTGCCGGACCTGTGGTCGCTCTTCACATTGCCGCACCTGGTGAGAGTTCGTTGGAGAAGAGGGGTGAGAAGGTTGGAGGTTGGAAGCACAGGTTGGTTCACAAGATTCCTCTGGTAAGTAAACTTGCCATAAACAAGGTTGTGAATAAAAAGGTTAAATGTTAAAGGGGTCAAATCCATCTGCTTCAAGAAATGTTCAACCGGTTCTTATCTTCCCCAAATTAAATCAACGGTGATGTTCAGCTTTTCTGGCGGAATTCCTGCAAGCAAAATGCTGATTGACTAGTGCTGAAAACTTGGCATTTTTATGCATGTTTCCATGGAAACAATCACGGGGAAAAAAAGGTCCTTTGCAAAAATTGTGGGAAACACATGGCAACCCTTAGGTCCCCTGCTAAAAGTTAAACTTTTAGTGGGTGATATGTAAAATCCCACTAAACTCAAAGGACCTAAGGGAATAAGGCTAATCTAAGATGTGCCCAGAAAACATCACAAAAAAACCATGGGCGGCGATTGTTACAGACTTTCAACACATGGCCCAATGGTTCGTGGGATTAATTTCAAGATGCAACTTCTCCCTTTTTTTTGTTCTTAAACGACCTGCCGAAGCTTTGAATCTGGAAATCAACTTTTTTTCTAAGGAAATTGCACGCCCAAACCGAAGAGGTGTGGTGACAAAAGAGTGTACGAAAAATGACTGATGGAACAATTGTTTAAATGGATGTTTCCGAAAATAGTGGTACCCCCAAATCATCCATTTTATCTAATAGGGTTTTCCATTATAAACCATCCATTTTGGGGTACCCCTATTTTTGGAAACACCTAAATTGCTCTTGAAACTTCTTGTTTCTCGCTTCTTGCCGCACCGCATTAACAACACGCACAATTCCAAGTTTGGAAAAAAGGAAAACCCTGCTTGTCAAGCAGGGTTTAGGGATTCCCGTCACATCATGCCGTTTAAAATATAACTGTAATTTACAACTTCATAAATCACCCAGCTAAACAATGCTAAACAGATGAACAATGCACACCCAAGCCTGCCAGACCTAATGCATCAATAAGATCATTTTGAAGGGATTTCCTGCGCTAAAAGATCTAAAAGCATCTTTTCTGGTGAAGTCAAGTGATGTTGAACACGTGCTATGACAGTTGGATTTTCTTTTTGGTTGAAGTAACATGCGTGTGTCTCAACTTGTAATGGTGCCTGGACAATGGGGTCAATGCCTGTTCAAAAAAAAACATGTTCAAGGTCAAAAAACAAACCTTTATTCGTACAAAATTCATAGAAACACTATGAACCACGTCTTTGTTTCTTCACATCTTTCTTGAGTTTGGCAGAAAAAGAAGTGCCGTCGCATTCCGACTTTCAACCACCATTGATGCATGATGTTTTTTCTCACAACTTACCAGCCGAGATCCCGGGCGATTTGTAGGGTCCATAAATAGAGCCCACCTTTATCCTCGGCTCTATAGACCCGTGGCATGGAACCGAATGAGTCAAAGTTTCGGCAGAAAAAGGTTGGGTATAGATGATGATAGTGTTACTTGGGGAATAGGCAGAACTAACATCAGAACATAGAACGACACCACTTATGTAATCCTAATCAATGTGATCGGTGGTTGAAATTAAAGTGGTCTGAATGTGTTTGAACATGCGCGGGGGAAACCTTTAAACAAAAACACGCCCCTTGGTGGATTTCCATCAACGAGTCAGGGTTGCCTATGAAATGGTGCACCGAAGCCATAAAGATCAAAACCTCGCCAACCTTCTTGGCATTGAAGTATGCACCCTTCCCAACCCCACAAAAGTCCAAAAAGAAATCATGAATGGCTTGGTGGGGACAATCGCATGGGAAACACGGCCCTTTGACCTCTGAGAAACCTATCAAAACAAGACCCCCCCACAACTAGCTAACTAGCTGGAAGATACTGGGCTATGCACTCCGAGTGGGGACGTGTCTATCTGCGTCCCCTTCAACATTCAGGCAATTTAGCATCGGTATTCGGAGGCTTGGTTGGTTTGAAGGGGCAGTGTGCTGAAATCTGCGGGACTCAACCAATATTGCAATCACCCCGATAATACTTGCTGTAATGGCTGATAATTGGTGAACAAATGAGGATAGGACAACTTCATTTACAGCTCCAACGGGGATTCCACTTAGCAATGGAGAATCCTCCCACATCTACTACTGTATTCATCACTACCTTGTAGTTTAGGTCTCTCTGCCAGAAACAATGGAAAATATTTTTTTCCTGGGAGGTCAACATATGCAACAAGACCTGAAGCAGGCAATAGTAACTCGACAGCTAGTGATTTCGAAGGAGGACCAACATTCAGAAACAAGAAACACTCGGAAATCTTTGAGGGCCCCATTGATGTGGTTTTAAAGTAAATGTCATATTTTTGTCTATAGTACAGAACACCTTGAGTTCCGCCGATTATTCCATACTGTACCTTCCAAATAACTACTCCCAATACATGTCTGATTTCACTGCTGCTCTTTTGTTTCAAGGTCCTTGTCAAAAAAACACCACAAAACAAACTATTCCACCGCCCAGGCACTAAACGCAAGGAACCAGCAATGGGGAAAGCACTTCCCAACTCCTTGTTTTGCAACACAACGGAGTCGAGTATGATATTCAATTATGAAATAGTTATTTATGTTTTCTATATGTGCTGAAGGGTTTTTTTCGGTTACAAATGGTTACAACATATGTCCGTGGGAGCTGAAAAAGGGGCTCATGACCCACTTGTGGGTGGTGATGACGATATCAAAACAGGACCCACACCTGCAAGGATGGGGCACCAAACAAACCCAAGGTAGATCTGCTTGCACGTTGGCCAAAAAAACCGAGCTCAACTTTTTCATATGCTGATGTTCAATCAACTAATAGCAATGGAACATCATAAACATCTATCTAAGAGCTGGATACCAACAAGCAAACAGTGCTTGTAAAGCTAACAAAGGCAACCAGCTCGCTGTTTCTCATTTTATCGTGTTCTACCAATTTGTGGGGTGGGAAATCGCAGCATCCATCATCTATGGCATCCATCATAGATCAGGATAGCCTCATCCGAAGATGTTGCTTCAAGGATACTCATCGAGGGAACCGAAAAGTTGTCCGACCCGGGTCCTTGCTGTGGCCAGTTTTCATGACCAGCTCACCACATGCACCAGAAACCTGCTTGGTGATAGAAAAGGCCCCCAAAACTTTGGGAAAAACGCAAGTGCAAAAACATGCCAAAGTTCATTCATGATTACTCCATTTATTTTTGCCGGACATGGTGATACTCGCATGATCTTGCATCTCACAAAACATGGCAAATCTAGAAGGAAAAATAAGGACTGCACCATCTTGCTGCTCATGATTTTGCATTGGTAGATCCATTTTGGGAGTCGAATAAGTTTGAGTCACACCCCCTACTGTACCCTCCCTGAAACTAACATAGCCCCTGAAAATCAATGGTTGGAAAGTAAATTCCCTTTCAGGATGGCCTGTTTTGTAGAGGCTATGTCAGTTTCAGGGAGTATACTGTATATATCCATTTTTGCAGTGAACAATGAACCAATCACTCTACAGTGAACCAATCACTCTGGCCAAAAATTCAAAATGATCCTCGACGAACCACCGTACACTTGGCATTTGTCAGCCACACCTTTAATACCCTTTATGCTCCGAAGAAAATTCATGTATTGCTCTTGTACAAGTAGCTGGTGCAAACCTTCCAATTTTCATGAATATAACCTCTCTCGTGCTCTACACCTTTTTTCCACCGGGTAAGTCAACCCCACCTCGAATTCATTGACCATGTCCACCGCCGGCACCTTTTATTTCGAGGCCGCATTTTGAAAGAAAGGCAGCGACATCATCAAAACGGGTCCAACCAAAAACAGGATCGTTCAATCCAAAAAGAATGGCCTTTGTAATTTCCGAAGTTGACTATTGAAGTTCTAAATTTTGGACCAATTTCACCCGCACCTTGAAGAGGATAAAATAGAACTAATTAATTATTCACATTAGCTATCCACATTCACCTTTTTCAACAACAAATTTTAAGACATCAAATGGATTCAAATCGGGCAATTGTCCATTACTATGTTAGATTACTGAAGGGTACATAGAGATGAAACACCATCCGCTTCAGTGATCTATCTCTGGGTTCTTTCCGAGGCGCCCAATAGAAGGGTGGAAGGCCTTTGGGACGTTGAGCCGCCTCGGCTGGATGAAATGGCATGGAAACTCCCTAATTCTTTTTGTATGAGATCTGCTTTCTGTGAAAGAAAGATAAGTATGGCAAGAGAACTAGGGAAAACAAGATGTCACAAACATCAGAGGAAAGTTGCATTTATCGAGTTTCACGTTGTTTTTGTAACATTTCATTGATCAAATTGTAGTTCAACAACCTTAGGCTCTTGCGGAATATGCCGCAGGCACTCAAAACCACTGGCTAATAAGTTGTTCAGTCATGGTCATGATCGCAATGGGTTATCCTGGGTTCCTCAACAATTGTTCCTCATCCACTTGGCTATCATAGATCCCTTCAAAAAAAATGCAATCTCTGCCAAGACAAAGCACTACCACAACGAAATAAAGACTATGCGTTCAGTGACAAACACCATTTTGAAACGTATAGTAGAAATCAGTTTTTTCGGCCTCTATTGGTGCGGGAAGATTTCCGACTTCAAATAGTTCCCCTCAAAGTTGATCAAGTTGGGTCTGTAAAATGGGATGTGGTTTCGTTCGCCTTCACGACCCCCAATGGGCGAAATTATCCTTCAAAATCTGTGGATTGCTGAAACCAAGCTGGGATACATCCCCCAAGGATTAACATGGAAAATGATGAGGTTTAAAAATCATTATTTTTAACTAAAGGATTAGAACCAAAAGTTTCCTGTTCCTTTTCGGGATCATTTTCAGCAAACTACCACAGGGTTTTCAACTGCTTGTGTTTGAGTCGTCACCTTGTGGCGTGGACTTTGCGGGTCCAAAGAGTTCCCCGGCCGCTTTCATCGCTGTCCCGAATATATCCGAATATCACCCCTTGCAGGGTGTACCTTGAATACTTTCCTTGTAGTCATCCAAAGATTTGTTGTGGGACTTGTGGAAATTCCCATCTTTTTTTCCCACAAGTCAAAGTGTGGCATGCAAACCCCTTCGGCCCCACGAGACGCCGCACCAATGGAATGGATCCCACCTTCAGGTCGAGATTTTGGGAGGATGGAGGACCCCTCCCCACCGATGATGCCAGTCAACACAAGGATTATTATACACATTTTTGGTAATCACTACTGTATCTATGAACCTTTATTTGCCACTCTTACTGGGTAGGGGGTAGATCCAATTTACATTTTAGTTCCAGTTGCTAGTTTCTGGTTGGTTGGTGTCTGTCCTTGATTTCAAAAGGATCAAAAAGGTCTCTACTAGTTTACGTCCGTTTTGATGTGGGGGTGAGCTCAAAAGATTTATAGAACATGCTGTTTGTAGACCTCGTGCTTGAACTGGCTTGGAAAGAACATGGAGCGTGAAGCATTCTGAATTTTAGAATCATTGCACTGATGCGAGCAAGTGAACATAGCAAACACCGCACAAAGTACTCTGTGGAATGTGTCTAAAACTTGGATGTCTTAACATGAATTGAGATGTCAAAAACTCATATAGGCACAAAAAACATTTCAATAGTATGATGCACTAGTAATGATGCCAGTCGATTCTTAGGGGGGATCCTTGCAATGCGCTGTTTGCAATCTACCACTGTAACCAGCCCGCCTGCGGTTTCTCGAAGGTCGTGGTGCTTTGGCTTCCCGGACCCCGTGCCCTGGGAAGCAGCTGGGATGCTTTAAAAGGTGTGGCACGTGTGAAATCTTGGGTGTATTGTGATGTTTTATATATATATATATTATATATATACACGTATAAATATATATATCCAATATTATATACTATGAAATAGTATATATACAAAATTAAATAATATACATATCTTGGATCTACCCCCCCCCCACCCAGTAACAGTAGAAAGTGAAGTTTAGTATTTGTCCGTGAACAAATTTAAGTATTTTTCCACTGTTTGTGGGTGGGGGATGAATGTATTATAATATAATAATGATTATACATACATAATCTTGTACAATGTACGTCCTACATTTATGACACATCAACCAACCAACCCCACCTTGATATTTGACAACCCACTTATCTAATGATCATTGCCCCGTTTTCACTTCATAAGGCCGAATATTTTCTCAGGCGACTGTGGATGGAGGCACCTTCTTCTAATCAGGAAACTTTGGAAGAGGGCACCTTCTTCTAATCAGGGGGCATCTTTCAGTTATCTCTAGCCTCTAGCCAACCTATTCCCGGGTAGAATGATCTTTTTACGCCACGAAAAGAACATCTATATAGCCCTTCGAACAAACCAAACTCTTATACCTTTGACAATCACATCTAAAGAATTCTAAAGAACTTTGTTCATCTGGTGTCCCATCACCAAAACGTCACCGGTCCAAAAAAAAACGTGGAAGGAACAGCACCCATGCAACACCAGCAAACCTCTGCAGCTCTGCTTCGTCACGTTTTGGCCTATCAGTCGGGGATGCCGGCTGAGAGTACCCCGGTAGTTGTTCATACATTGCCCGAAAACTGTGCCCATACATTGATGTAGTATATTCACAGTTATATCACATTGTATAGCTTGCATATGCCCCTGCTATTGTGCCATGAAAACGACACTGAGGTGGTTTCATAACGCAGAGGATTGTATCAATACAAACATGTAGAATTATGGTGTGTTTTGAAATGTACAGTATATAAATGTACCATAATATACCATCTCAGACTAGGATTCAAAAAACGATGGTTGTACTGGTGCCGTTGTCAAACCCATTGAAAACCATCAAACCTTGCATCATGGCTTCTCACCCTAACCCCATCCTGAAGTTCTTATAGAAAAACATCTCAGTTGTGACAAGCAGCTACCAAAACCCCCCTGGAACCAGTGCCCTGTTCTTGTTGCTATGCTTTTCNAT
The DNA here is from genome assembly GCA_000507305.1 of Breviolum minutum Mf 1.05b.01. Lineage (NCBI taxonomy): Eukaryota > Dinophyceae > Suessiales > Symbiodiniaceae > Breviolum > Breviolum minutum. The sequence continues at coordinate 71,865 of DF241403.1, read as the reverse complement.
ATTTGAAACCACCACCCAGTTTTCTTCCTCAACTTTTCCAGCTTTCTTTTGTCCCTCAAATCGATGCTGCATCAAAGTCATTCAAGGCAGCTGTCCTTGGAGGTGATTTTTTTGCTTCAAGTCGAGGTCGACCACATGTAGAAGCGGGATCAACAAGAAACACTGGCTGCCTAGATGGTGCTTCAAACCTTGAAGACTATGCGCAATATGCGAAAATTTTGGATGATTTTTTATGGTCCAAGTTTCCGGGTAGAGATGAAAAAATGTATTTGAATTACATGTGGAAAACCACCGACCACCTGCCCTTCCTCTAACTAACAGCTTGCCCCCGAGAATAGGCGTTTCCAAAACTAAGGTAGTCTCCTAACTACTATTTTTCCGGGACTATTTAGTCTTTCGGAGTGTAGCAGCTGTTGTAGGCCAAAGATGAGATATATAATTTCAGGTCATGAGAGATGTTATATTGAGATATCAAATATCATGCATATCCACAGGTGGACACAAACAAATACAGCCCACAACCCAGGTGGCCCACATAATAAGCGAAAACGTGTCGAAAACAAATCCTTCAAATAATCAAGCGGGGTCCTCTTGTGAACACATGCAACTGTGGAAGGATTGAGCTTGGGTTCCAGCAAAGCTGTGTGTGGATGCTCTGTCCGTGGCCATGTAGAATCATTCATGGCTGTCAAGAGTTTGTGCGATAATATATGATCACGGAATGAAGCCCCTCTTTCACAATCCTCATGTGTGTACATTCCGCTCATTTTCAATCATGATGACTCACAAGTTACGAAGATCTTCTCAACATCTCCAATCATCTATCTGGAAAACCAAGAGTTTCTTGAGATCCCAACAAATTTCACCCCAAAAACCACCATCCCAAAAAAACACCCTGCATATTCTCAACACCAAACTCCCCCAATCCACCGATACATATAAGCTAATCCAAGGTGTCAGTGCTGTCATACCACTGCTACGCTGACGGATGCAGGTAACAGCCAGTTGCAGTGCTTTCTCTTCAGCACGTGCCTGGCGTTTTGTTTTTCTTTCCGGTTGCACTAAGTGAAAATGATCCAACTTTTCTGTTGGGGTTCCGGGTTTCTTCAGCCACATCCTTTTTTGGATCTTTTTGGTGGTTTTAAAAAAAAGATTTAGCTGGAATCTTCCTTCAACAAAACGGAGTTGCCTATAAGTGGGATACAAATTGGCGCTTGCAACTTGTAGGATATGTTCCAAGGAAAGCGATGTGAATCGCGAAGAAATGTGGAAAGAGTTGCAGCAGAGTCAAAGTTTGAAAGTCAACCTTGTGCAACTACCGTTTTGCCTTTTTCATTGCATCACGTCATATTATTTTCTATTGAGTCTTGTGGGGGTATAGCCGTTTCCAAAAATGCTTGGCAACCTGTTGTGAATGTGGATCAACTTGATCATATTTCACCAACACCGAAAACTCAATTTCTTGCACTCTCATGGATAATTCCGCCACATAGATGAAGGTATTGCCCTCCCCCAAAAAAAACATATATGATATATGCCATATGAAGCTGTTGGATACACCACCTGAATTATTACTTTCAGCTGTTGCAGGATTGCAGCAACAATGAACCTAAGCGTTGGGCGCCTTTCTGACGCAAAGGATGATGTCGACTTATCTGGAGAAGCTGTTTGGTCCCTAACTGCCCTGACTCAATATACATGTATCTGATCTTCACAAATGGCCGCTCACAAAAACTGATTCTGAACAGCGTTCCAATTTGCTTGTCATAAATTTCCAAAAAAAAAACACTTTAGGTCAAAACACGTGATCTTCCTGATCACTGCCATCCATCCCTCTACACCATTCAAATTTAGCATGGAACCTCAACATGCGGATTTCTGGTTGACAAGGAATCTTTTCTTGCAAGGGTCCATTTTCAGCTTCCATCTATAACCACGACTCTCTAACACACACAATTTCTGTGGTTTTTTCCGCCCATCCCAAATGACCACCCGGGGGCCCCTTTGCCAGGCCTTCAAAGCAGCATCCTGAAGGTGGTCAGATGGTGATCCAACCATTTTTTTTTGGGATAGAAAAGTGTCAGTAAATCATATCCTTGCTGTTGATGGAAGAACTCCAGCTAACCAGTTTGAGATCTGTAGTTTATCCGTTTATCCCATTATCTATAGGGTTTTATACATCCCGGGTGGTTGTTTGGGATTTCAGCCATCAACAGTTGTCATCATGTAAGTGGACTTTCAGGATAACGAATCCTCATGTTTTTTGGGGGGAGGTGTATCCATGCTGAATTTCAAGGGATGTACATGTACATTCATTTTTGTCAGAATATTTACAAATATACGTAAAATAGAAACACATACGTACACATCATTACCCATACATACATGCATATGTATATAAATATATATACAAATACTCACGCTCCCAATCATCCTTCAACACCAACTGCGTCAGCTGTTTTTTTCCCAAAAAAACACGTAGCCTCAATGCGTAAGGAACGTTCAAAGGACAAACCCAAAGCGGTACGTGCCACTTCACCTGAGGAATTTGATGGTTGAATCACAGGTCGATGATTCCAAAAGTGATAGGATGAAGCTACAACAAATTGTAGGAAAAAATCCCTTTCTTTTTTTCTTGGGGGCTATCATTTTTTTCAATATGGCATGGACTCATGGACTACTTATGGTTCCAAAAAAAGCTCTTGTGAAGTAGGCATGCTGCATATATATATATATATTATATGACTGTTTTCCAATTTTGAGGAGTGTTTGGAACGTTTCCCTTTAAAGTACTACCGATAGAAATATCGTTGAAACCAACAAAAAAAGTGGTGCCCGAAAACTGATGTCCTCATTCCGCGAATATTCTTATTTCTGATATTATCCATTACAACCACATCTCAAAGAAATCCCTACAAAATCAATTTGTTGTTTCCATTTTGAATGGTTTTATCTGCTTCACCCTTCTGATGTGCTCCCATCGGACCCGAAGGTAAACTCCCATCAACTCCCCTCAGTTTGCTGCCAAGGTACAACCCAAAAATCCCAAGGTTTCCACCTCAATCTGCCTTGGGGTGGCACCCAACCAACCACCATCTCCACCACACAACGGGGGCAGGTCGGAAAGGAAGGGATGATGATCCCGGATGGCTTCCAAACACCTAACCTGAAGAGGTAGTTTTTCTACACCCCCAAAAAAAACATAGCTGAAATAACCAAAACTCTGGGAGGTTATTTGGAAGATGAGGGTATATCTGTAAATAATGGTATATATAGCTATTTTATTTGACCCTGTGAGGTGCAAAGGTCTTAGCCTATGGTAGCTGGATCCCCAAGGCCCTTTCCTTCCCAAGGCACTGAAGAATTTCGGATGCTATGCTCGCTGCCTGCCATGATGCTGGTGAACCCGGTTCACTGTGAAGGGAGAAAGGTCATCCAGTAGGTATTCTATTATAACCCATAGGATCCATGGGACTGGTGTATTTACCTACGCATTTGGCTTAAATGTATGGTTCATGTAGGTAAATATGCCGCTCCCATGGATCCTATGGGTAAATCGTTATAGTTGTACTTGGAGATTCATGGAGTGCAAACAAGTCTGTACATAGTTTGGGCCTATTTTGTCCAATTCCCCAACGTTACACTCATAGCTACTGTATACAAAATAGATCAAACCTGAGTGGATATTTGGGGGCATCCAACCCATCCAACCCATTGCACTGAAGCCAAAGAAGTAGTTGAAAGAAAGTAAGATCTGCATGAAGCATTTCAACTCCCCCCCTTTTTTTTTGTGGAATTGTGGCAAACATCCTGGTTGAAACCAATTGTGATGGTTCATTATGTTATTCAATTAGAACTGAAAGAACCGGAACTGTCTAGTATTTCACGTGATCTTGCTGAACAAACGGGCAAAACTACAGAAACTTCCTCTTCGGCTGAAGAAAATGACGCTGATGATTTCGGTGATGATCGTGACGATTCTGATGATGGTGTATAGTTCATGTTGATGACAAGGGCTGAAACATGCGAAACACGATAAATCATGATGCACCAGAACTGACATTCACATTACAATAAATTTGATGCTATCACGAAAACAATGACAATCTAGAAAATCTATCCATGAATCACATGATTCATGATGATTCAGGTTGTATCATCAAAACCATAGCAACTTTGCCAGAAAGACAATTCTCACAGCCAAAAGCTACTTGACATAACTACAAAAGTGGTATCTCCAAATGATTCCCCAATTTCCACTTCAACGCATTTTACAGGATTCCGCATTTTCAAATAAATGGGCTGATATACAAATAACATATATGGGTTTTTCCTTAAATGGTGGTACCCCCAAAACACCCCAAAATGATCATTTTTAGTAGGAAAACCCATGGTTGTTGGGTACCACCATTTTAGGAAACCTCCATATACAAAAGTACTTCTCCCTACAGCTCCATCCATTCATCCGTTCCTCGATGGCATCAATCGCCTTCATGGCATCTACGTAAGCCTCCCAAATACCTCGCGCGGCTGAATGCATCGCATCAGCACTGGCGGTATGGCCTTGAGAACGGTGGAAACCTGGCTGTTTTTTTCGAAATCTGTTGATGGGTTGATTGGTTGATGAATGTCTTGCGGGTTTGAAGGATTTCTTTTTTTGATATATATATATATATAATATGTGCATGAATCAAAGATACATGAAAAACTACTATGATAGATACCTATATACAGCATATGTACAGTACTTTTTATACATAGTATACACAATTTGTATGCTATGGTAATGGTAGCCACTTTACGTACCAGCATGACAACTCTCAAAATGTCAAGGTGCTGAGAAAGCAAACAAAGCCACGTGCAACAAAAACACCACGAAAGATGCTGTGGGAGCACCGTCAATTCCGCCTAACCAAACTTACCTGATACAAACTGAAGGCTTCCATTCCATACAGTTGTAGCTTTGGCAGGCGCTTCATTGGTGTTTGTTGAGGTTGGTAGAGTTTTACCCATCATTTAGGGCCCCCAAAAAAGGTGTACCCTTTCAGAAAGCCACTTATTTTTTGAAAATGGGATATATTGGCTCCGCCCTCACCCATTCACCTGTAAACCTTCAACAAATTTTGACCAAGGAACAATATGCCATGACATAGGTAGACATCAAGGAACCCACATCCTTAGGTGAGTTACGCTTCATTGGGAGATTTCTCGAAGAGCCGAGCTACACAACTCTTGAAATCATAAAGAAATTCCCTGTACACTCGACCCTTCAGTGGTAATTTTTATCACCTGACATCATGCTCTAACCATTGAATCAGCCCCGGCTTGTGACGGGGGAATTCCTGATCTCACGATTCCTGTCACCAAAATTCAGATCAACACTTGGAGGCCTAAAGACTGTCCGTAGTTGTTGTTTGAACCACCTGATTGAAGAAGCATTTTACAAGCAATAGTCGCATAGGATCATTGCCCTAATATCTCTGGTTCAAAACTTTCCCAACAAAAAAAAACGTATACATATTTGAAACCTTCCACCTAGACCAAGGATTATCAAGGACCATCAACCATGCCATATCTCCAGCCAATCAAGGATGATGAACTTTGATGACCTCTGCATCATGGGACTCTTCATAAAGCCTTTGAATACCCCAACTGTCATCGTTATCCCTACTTCTTTAGGAGACAAACCCATCAATTCTACATCGCGGTGTTCGTCATAGGTGATAGGTCAAAAAAGGGAGTTCTGACATCATTGGGAGCAGTCCAACAAATTGCCACAGGGAAATCCCATCCCATACTCCCAACATCTCCCAACCATCCCCCCCAAAACAAGTGCCAAGGACACCAAGCCGGGTGGACCAAAAATGGCAAATTCAGGATCAATGATCTTCACCTTTCAACGACGAAAAAATCATCAAATAAGATGTTTGGCGAAAGAAGTTGTAGTGAGTTATGGGGTGATTTGTGTTTGTTGTTCTATGTTGCCTTCCACTCTTTAAATGGGTTAAGATCATGTAAATGTAAACAAAGTGTTGTTAGTTCTTTATGAACATGTATTAGACGCATTGGAAACTAAGTAAGAGACAAATGCTTTGAGTAGTAGATTGAATGATTGACCTTTTTTGGAGGGAGTTCCTGCACGATGGTTTCGAGAAGTCATGCGGGTCCCGGCTGCTCAAAGCCAAGTACTTGCAATGATTCATACATGTACAAAACGTTTGTCATGAAGGTCCCCCTCAAACATCATTAAACAAAGGTTGATTAATGTTGGTTACCATCATGTTAAAGCCAAAAGGGCCATTCATCGCAAGCCCTCTACAATCCTACTGAAGATAAAAGGGACTGAATGAACAAAAAAAACGTGCTCTTCTCATCTTGCCAAAAAGGGTTGACTGTGGGGATACAACTTGCTGGTTTTGTTTCCTGTCTATGGTCCAAACTACCGGCTTTGAAAGGTTCACTATCATATGGAAGTAGCAATTGCTATATACAAAGATATATAAATATATATATATACATATACATGTACATAGAAAGTAGTGAAATACAGTATCTGTAATGATGATCCCATATCACCATGGTGATCATTAATTTGACCTCCCCATTTGTACCATGTTCACCAGTTCCGTGCAAAAAACACTGCCAAGGCTCTTCCGATTTTGCACCATCCACCTCAACATGCAACATTTCTCTCAAATAACTCTCCAGTTGATGGTTTCAACCCATCTGAAAAATACGGGTAAACTTGGATCATCCCCCCAGGGACGTGGGTAGAAATGCAAGTAATTGAAACCACCACTTAGATATTGTATGTCAAACTTATGCAGATTTCAATAGTAAACCACCATTGAGAAATTTAGGGTGACGTATGTGTGACGCATGTTCAGGAGTCAACGCAGTGCAAAAACCTCAGCTACTCTCCAGTAATCTAGTTGCTAGCAATAACAAATCCACCAGTTCCAATATCCCTGGACATTTTGTTGGCTCAAACTCCCTGAAACTAACAGCAAGTTTCCCCTGAAAATAGGCCTTTTGCCCCAAAAATCAAGCAATCCTATTCCAAACATCCATGTTCAGGTGCGTTTGCTGTTAGTTTCAGGGAAGCTATTTTCACCAACCAGATGATTTTTGTTTCCGAAACAACCCGGGTGATTTCCTCCCAAGGACCAAGACACCATAACACTTCCAGCATGAAGGTCTCCATGGCAAAGTGCCAAATTCTTTGTGTTGACCCCATTGTATACAGCCTGAAGGTATGTATATATAGATGGGTACCCTCCCAACAACTAACCTAGCACTTCCGAGGAAGGTTGGGAAAATGTTGTTCCTGTTGAATTTAGGTGCGAGGTTAGTTTTGGGGAGGGTAAATACCGTGGATAGATTATATCATCCAATGTATGGCTTTGTTAATCATCATTCTGATTGGCATCAAGAACTATTGCGCTGAAGATGGACGTGTAGTTTAAGTAAAAACAATACTGTCCTGGAAGCTAACATATCCCATCAGAAATCACTGTTCAATATTATTTTCTTTTTCCCCAGGTGGGATATGTTAGCCCCCTCAAGGGTACTGTAAAAGAACGAGTTGTCAGAAGATGTCTGGCTTGCTTTTGGCATCGCGGAAACTTCATGCCTCATCAAATGAAAGTTTAGATCCTAGTAACATTAACAAACCTGGATCCTATCGATATCAAATTTCAACTATGAATGATAAAAACCGGCCATATATATATATATATATATTCACAAGTGCCATTCCCACACCCAAAATAGATACACAAAAAAATCAACGCAATTTCCAATTTTTCCAATCCCAAACATATATCCCCAACCTTGATCTTCTCAAGCTCCATCATGAAGGCTTCATCTGCACGTAAGGCACTGGCACGACTATCCTCCCGGTAGCACTTGGAGAAGACATACCTGGGAACGAGGCAAAACTCAAAACGACACACCAAACATTGAACACCTGGGATTCGTTGAAAAATCTCCTCCTGGTACATAACCGGGAATTCAGATTATCTATAATACATTGATCTTTCTTCTTTTGTTTTTCTCAACTGGTGATGCTGGATACCAAAATATTCAATTATAGGCTTTCTGCTAGGATTTGGAAGACAAATCAGGGAAGAAAACAGGCAAGTTGATGATGCATTTGAAAAATGGTCGATTTTTGTTACTTTGTTGATATTGTTCCTCTAGCAGCATCAAATCAAAGGGGCGAGTTGCGAATTGCAGGTGTACCGCAAATACATGGCAATGAAAATGTGTTACACCCCCGCAAAGTAATAAAAGGACCTGAACATCAGCCTTATGGAAAACATCTTCCAAACGACTCCATTTTTGGGTTCCATTCTGAACTTTCGGGGCCTATACTTTGTAGATTTGTAGATCCAATTTTCTAATGAAAAATAGATAATCTCCATTGCATTCCAGTTTTCAGTTGGTTTATTGAACGATAGATGAGATATGGGACTAAACAGGGAAAGGAAATGAATGTATGTTGCACCAGGATGAATGACATTCACTTGAAATGTCACGCCGGCCGGTCACCCTATAAAATACCACCGGAACACTAACATGACAATAGAAAACCAACCATTCGAAGATGTACCTCCTATACAAAATGGTGATTTCCCTTTGTCATGTTAGTTTTCGGGGACGGGGGTACCTCTTTCATCCCCTCTAAACCAGCAACACACGGCCAACGGATTTCATCTGAGCCACTCAAGTTGTATATCTCGAAGCGTGCCTTAGAAGACGTCAGCGTTCAGTGCCATCCCACCCCATGCGTTTCCACTGGGTGCCTTTTTTGTGGACCCATTGCAACAACTTGATACTAAAATTGGGAATCCATTAACCAGCAGCTGTATTGTAACAGTTTCCGACAATACAGGGTAGAATTCTGTACATCAATCAGCCATCACCTTGGATGCCTGGCACGGACTCCAGTAGTCTAACAACCCAAAAATCTGGAAAAATCATGTTTTTTCCACTCGGAAATGTTTCCATCTTAGTGAATTTGATCTTGTGAATACCCTAAATTTCCCGGAAATAGATGAAGATTCCCCTACTTGTGGTCAAATTTAGCGCCCAAGCTGCCAATAAAGGGAACCTGCAATTTGGATCCACAGGAACACTTTGGGACCGTATTTAGGAGTGGTAGGTCCATTTTGGGCTGCAATAGTTGTAAGCCACACCCGCGCTGCCAAGCAACGGTTCTCATAAGTCTTGGTAAGGCGTGCAATTTCTGCAGCGTCAAGCTTGCTACAATGAGTCCTGTTGAAGTCAACGAATGGGTCAGGTTTTCAACCAGAACCATTCTCTTCCTCTATACATTCAAAGCCCAGATTTGGTGTGAGAAGATTGCCTTCCTCAATACGTTGAATCGAAACTCAAAACCATGCATGGCTTGTTTTCCACCACTGGGGTGGAAGTGTAATCTGTGAAAATGAATTATGGTATTTTACCAAGATGGGTTTTCCCTGATAATCAGGTCATTTCCCCTGATCCATTGACGAGTCGCGAGTCACCCATCAGCGTCCTGGAGTGCATTGTGGCCATGCACTGTCCCAGTGACTTTGCAAGTGATACTTGCGCATTGCCCTGCCATCTGCTTGAAGGGAAGGGAATGTTGGAAACATGAAAGTAAAGAATGTACGCCTAAAATCTGCAGACCACCAACCTTTAACCATCAACTTTCTACATAATCTTTTATAATCAGTGAATAAAATAGATAAAACATGTAAAGGAAACAATTCTATGAAAGAAGATACACCAAACCATCACGTTTGCACTGAGATTTCAATCAAAAACTTGGTTCAAAGCTGCCTCATGGCCTTACACCCCATGAAACTAACAGGTTTACCCCTGAAAATAGGCCGGGCCCCAAAAAGGATTGAACAACTATCCATTTTCAGGTGCTTTTGCTGTTAGTTTCAGGGAGGGGTATCCTTACCAAAAACCGAACGAAACGTAGTCTCAAAGTCAGCATTTGAAGGAGTAAACCTACATCTGGTATGATAGCTGGTTTGTTTCAACCAATTTGAACAATATTAGTCAAAACATGTTCGTCTTCCGCAATTTGGAGGTGAAGCAAAAAACATCAAAAAAGCACCATCTGTAGGATATCATGGCTGGCCACTAAGTTGGACTTGAAGAATCTTGGTGATGTTCCTCCCGCCTCAAATAGGCACCCTTGAAGCAGTTGATAAGATGCCAAATATTCCATGATGAAAGCCATGGCTTCTTCATCAAACCTCGCAAAAATGGTGAAATGTTTCTGCTAAAACAACTTTGGAGGCTCCCCAAATCAAGCAAACGTTGAGGGCCCCAATGGATGAAGCATGTCGTTTCTTCATGTCCATTTGATTCAATTCATCTGGGCAAATACCAAAGAAACACACAAACACTAAATTAGAGCACCAATTGGGCAATCGCCAGAAATTTCCTGATAAAGCGACGTTTTTTGTGCGTGTGGTCTTGGGTGGACTCTTGGCCCTTGGCAACCCCGAAAAAAAAAACAAAAACAGGCCTCCAGCACTTGACAAAAATAAAAGTTGCCGTGCCTACAGAAACCTTGTCAATATAATAAGTTCTGTAAATGTAAACAACGCCTACTTACTAACAGTTCACATATTGTTGTATAAACTTGGTAAAATGGGATTAACACTAACACTTTGTAGTAACATCTTGAAATTTGAACCCCGGCACCCCACCGCCCAAAACACTGTTGATCACCCGCCAGTAAAGCGAGTAACATCCAAATCTTTGGGAGAAAACGGGACATCTCATCCCCTGGCGGCCGCATTGATATAATGAAGATACCATAGACGTTTTGATGCACTTTTTCCTCTGATGTAAGGATAAGGTGACCTGGTACAGCTGGTGCCCATAGTGCATATATCCGAAAGGGACTAAAATAACATAGTTTTTCGAAATGATATCTGCCTCCCACAATTTGATCCTAGTGGCTTCAAAACATGTGGGTGAAACGATTCCACACAACTGATTTGCTGAGGGTGACAAGGCTTAGTAAACGTCCAAATCGTCCAAAATTTCTTGGGAAATTTCATTCATTCTTTACTGTATTCGAAGTGTTAAACTGTTAGCTGTTAGCCACTTCATCTTAGAACGATCTACAAAATGCAACTATCCAAGCCATACCATCCTATACCATCCTATACCCCAAAACCTACCCTTCACCCCAAAAACAGGTTCCAACCTGCTTGCATCCATTCACCATAGACTTGAACCTCCAAACGCATCCGTTCACGGGTGAGTTGCGCTTCAGGGCCAATGACCTGAACGAAAAAAAAAACAACAAACAAGGGGCAGTGCTTAGCTTGGGGGCCTGGTAGGCCAGATCATGGTTAGACATGTAGATATATATGATCTAAATAAACATATATATGTATATATGTATGAAACTATTTTAAGGTAGATAAACATTTTATGTAAATATAAACAAACATGTATTATATATATACACATATATATATATTGTCTAAAAAATCCGATTCCATTCATGCATGGTACAGTATATTTACCAAAATGGATGGTTGATTTTTTGTGATACATGTACAGGAACATCTGCCATGGATGCTATGGGTAGAACTCACAAGTAGCAAAATCAGCACTGTTGAATGCCTAGAAGTCTGGCGAACTGAATTTCTGCAAAATTACATGATTTTAAGACTGGTGAGCAGGGTTTTGAACCATCAGCTTCATCTGGTTTGCCTCTTTTAATCACTACTCTTGAAGCAAAATATCCGGCATACCACCAAAAAGGATGTACAACACCGACCTTAATAGTGGGATAAACTGCAAATCAACTATTTCTTGAAGAGTCAGCTATTGGTCACTAAATCTGGGTATATGTTTGGTACTGCTCAACCAATTGCTGGCTGGACATTTTTCGGATCAATTCATAAGTCACACATCTTCTTCTTAGCCGGCTGTGGTGGTTTACCACAAGAAACAAAATCAACAAACAAAAAAAAAAAAATGCAACGCTTCCGACACTTCCAGTATTCTTATGTCCTCTGGAACCCCTTGGCATCTTAAAAAGGCCAGGCACCTTGATGTAGTCTGGCGCCTGTTTCACAAAGACTGCAGCCTTGTCGTCTTGAACCACGAAGGCATAGTTCAAGTTTCCGCCTGGGAAACAGCGGGTTCTCTAAGTGAATTGCTTGAGACTTGGCGTCTGGTTGTTGCTACCAAGCTGTCTAGCATTTGCTTCTGCCTCGTCATAATATCGTTGGTATACCGTTGGTATGCTCCGTATGCTAATACTTAGCTCACAATATGAGAAACTTCAGCACTTTCCAAGATGAAACATGACAAAAGCAAGTCTTTCCAAAAAAACTCTAGCAAACCGTTGTTTCTCCAAACATTTAATTAAATTCTGACATATCTTCCATGTTGCTGTTGCTGGAATTTCTTCTCTTTCACTTGCCCCTTCCCTGCACGTGGTGGCTAAACATAAATTTCAAGCAAGGAAAGACCCAAGATAAAATATGATAAAATACAACAGGAATGAGCACTTGGGAGAGTAGCAATCATCTACGGAAAAATGGAGAGTCTGAGGCATTAGGGAAGAACTGCCACCATCCACCGGCTACCTTTAAATCGCTGGGTGGAACACCGGTGTGCCTGTAATTTCAGCAGCGCGCAAGGGAGAACCTTGAGGCCAAGTATGGAAGATCACCATTTCCAATAATACTTCATCGTTTGGAGCTTCAGCCCGTTTTTTAGAGGAGGCACCCCAAAAAAAATGTTCCGATAATGGCGAGCAAACTCGCCACCGAAATGGGTGGGGTGAAACTCAACCTGTGACCTGAAGCCGAGAATTGTGTCTTGTCAGAGTCCTTTGGCAATTTACCCGCAACATCCCACAACTATGACTTGCTGAATTTGTTTGCTGGGGTATCCTATAGTTTGCCCTGTATTCGGACAACGTTGCTGGATGATGCTGACATGTGACATTGCTTTTCACAAGTTAATCAGCCTGCGACGTCCCGGTGTCAAAACAAATGGTGTAAAATGCCATGGCATGCCAATGCTTTTCCCACTTGCTTGGAACATTTAATTTAATCTGCCAGCGTCCTCACCAGAAGTCAAACAAATACACCTCATCATCCGTTTGCAACAAAATCCATTGACCGACCAACCTCTAGGAAGTCTACTCCTCAGCTACTAAAAACGTCAAGCTATCAGAAGTATTTGGAGTGTTTTGGACGGTCGCTTGTTGCCATCTGAGAGGGTGAGTGTTTCATGGCCACTTCTATGGTGCCTTTTCATCCCAGTTTGTCATCAGACCTTTCCAGCGCCGAGACACTTGAGTCTAAAGGTGCCTCAAGAAAGCAAACATGCAGCGAGCAGAACAGAAACCCCTTTGGAAAAGAATAGGAGAATAAATCAAATTTACAAGGAGTACAAACATCTACTACCCTTTTCCAACCATCCTGGAAGTGGAAAATCACACCTTTGGAGACTAAATCATCTTCCATCAAGGCCCCCTTTGTCCACTATCATTAGGGGAGGAAAACTTATCATTATGTAAGGAAAAACTAACCACTTACCTTGCGTAAACATATCTGGTCTGAACTTTTCTGGATGTAGAGGACATCACCATTTTTAGGTTGCCAAAGGTTGGAGCTTTCGATCAATCTGACAAACAATTTGTCGGATTGGATCATCCACCCCTGCTGCTGCATTTTTCCCCAGAAGTCTAAGACACTGTTCTCCCTGAAAATAAGAACCACAAAAAAAAGGATAAAGATTCAAGCATGCAAAAAAAACACGTGGAAACTTGGAGGGTTTCCGGTTCCCCTCCCCTAAACCAACATATCCCACCAATTGGAAAGGAAACTCATCTTCCTGGCTTTTGGATGGGATAAGTTAGTTCCCGGGAAGGTAGATACCCCAGAAAAATCCGAGAAAAAAAAGGGTATACACCCCTGAAAATTAATTAACATGGAACCTTCAACATGACCGAATTGAACAGGAAAATCATCCTTCTGGTTCCATGTGGTTCCATGTGAAACCAACCAACCAACCAACATCCATCCAACATCCATCCAAAAAGGTGATAACTACTCTTGGGTTCCATGTGGTGTCTCCTTCTCGCCGAGGAACTCCTTTCAGTTGATCTTTCAGCTTCGCCTTGACCTTTTCGATCGGCTCAGGAGACGTATTTTGATCTCCGAAGTGGGATACCATGGGCTCAATGTATAGCGTGTACAAATATAAATATATATAATACAAATGTAATATAAATGTGAATATATTTACATGCAGGAATTATAAAGGTATATCATATCACATATCATATGTCTAGCATTATGTAAACAAAAGGCCCTGTGTTTGTGTATGCGAGAGTAATGTGACAAATCAACTTGTGACAAAAGGGATGCTTTGGTGAGAAGGGCTTGCCCCACCAGGTAAGAATACATGAAGAGATGATAAGAGATGTACAGTTTTCTTTTTTTGTGACAAATGCAGCTATGGAAGGGACATATTTCATGTTAAGAGAGAGGATTAGGTTCCGAAGACAAACAGTAGTCAAATGAGGAAAATTGAGGAAATACTTTTTATTCCGCAAATCTAGGCGAATCTGATCATACTTGACTAGCCTCACAAACCTTTTTTAGGGGGAAGAAACCAACCAACCAAAATCCATCCAAAAAACCTCATTTAACATGAACTTACCTTCCTGAGACTTACATTCCTCTCATCTCCAACCTTTTTTTGGGTGAACTTTTCAGGATGTTGATAGTGGTGGTGGTAGTAGTAGTAGTAGTAGTAGTAGTAGAAGAAGAAGAAGAAGATCAGTAGAAGTATGTTCCCTAACCACCTCGCTAAGTTTTAAACAAAATCACGAAAGGTCGTTTTTTGAGCCCTGCCCACCTTTTAGAAGGACACCGAATCAAACCCACCAATTCGGAGGCACATGCCAATCAAAATCCCAGGCACAAAGTCGCAAACGGTGTCCAGCGTCAAGAGCGCCATTTTTTATGTTCCGCAAACAGGTCGGTTCAAGGAGTGCTGAAACAAGTGGAACTTGGAAATCATTGGGAAATCTGATGGTTTTTTGTCTGTTTGAAGTCATGGGACACCTGAATTTACATAGGCCCACAACGTCAAAAGTGACTGTGAACCTCCTCAAGAAAAACACTGGATATGAGGGGACAAGCAGGTGGCGAAGATGTTGCTTGGCTGAATGCGACCCCAATTCTCATCCATTTTGAGGCATCCCCCAGAGTCTAGGGTGTGTAAACCACTTTGGGGTGGTGTCAATGTTCGATTTGCACAAGTTCTGAAGGTATAAACATGACGTTTTTGTACCTACCAGCAATTTGGGCATAGGAATACGTCCTGCTTCTTGATGTACAATGGCTATGAATGAGTTTTCTGAAGCGTTCATACCCCCTGTGGCACCATTTTTATTTTGTCCAGCTGTGTGAGAGGTCGACTGAGTGATAGTGAATTGATGTAAACTACAACCGATGCATCGTTTAACTCTCCCTCTCTCTATGTATACATGAATTTTTACAGTTATACATACATGTCCTGTATTCATGTATATATATAAATAAATGCGATACTGTATACTGTGTAAGAAAAAGTGTTGTATAAATCATGTATTGCCGTTCATCTATGGCAATAATTTCAGCTACTCTGAAGAAAACAAATCGGAATCTAAGTAGTGATACTAGTGTAACCACCATATGGAGGAATTCTCTTTCAATAAGCCCCCCAAAACTGTCTGGTGCCATTGGAGACGGTCTTATTTTGAGGTAAACGGCCACGCAGCACAGCCTGCAAAGTGCACAAGTAACAGCATCTGGAAAATACCAAATAGACCTTCAGACCTTCCCTCTCAAAACCGTCAGATGGCTTTGAATGTGCCTTATGTTTGCAGCAGGACCTGTACTGTACTGCCAAAGAATTGCTGCTTACAAAGGTGTTTCGGTACCTCCATTTCAGCTACTGTAACAGGTTGCTGAGATTCCAAGAGATCTCATGAAGCACAGCCTCGTTACTGCACTTAAAGGTGCATTGCCTGGAGGCTTTGACGTGGGGAAGTGCTACGTTCAGGTTGATTGATGGATGATGGCTAGTTGATGGGTATGTATAGCTCCTGTTTTTGGCTAAGCCACAAGGGAATTCCGTTCATATATGTTCATCCATCGTTTTGGTTGTGGATGGGATTGACCACCAATCTCAACTATCCATGAACCAAATTGATTAAAGTGCTTTGAAACAAAAACAACCGCTTAAAACTTTATATAGATAAACTGCGAATGATAAGACCTTAAGTTTCACCGCACGATCCCCCGCCATAACTTGTCAGAGGCAGTGGGCTCAATGGGTTCTCGGGTTGCAGCTCAGAATGATTGATCCCCGCAAAACTGATGATTCGAATACGACAAAAGACAGCTTCTTTCTTTGTTCCTCATTTTGACCACTTGCATTTTTTACATAATATAAACATATGTATAACAAAAAGTAATGAAACACATATCTATTATATCATATATAATCTCTCTCTCCATAAATATATATAAATATATAAATAATTATAAATATGTAGGATTGAACAGGCAAGACATTGCTTGTTTTGGATGAGGTCCTTGTTATGTAAGTGAATCTTGGAGGTACACCCCCCAAACACCTCATATTGCTTCACACTTTTGGAACATTGCCTCCCTTGATTTGGGGGATGTCTCAAAGTTAGACAAGCATGAAAGGGGAAATGCCTTGAGAACTGAACCCAACCTGCATATGACAGCAGTGTGAGGTCCTTATGAAACCAACATATCTTTTGCAATGGTTGCAGGTCAAGGGAAGGACTCAAGATATGCCTACAACAAGCTACGGTAAACCCTGAACTTGAACACTCCCTGAAGCACCCACGTACCAACTGACCAGCTAGTCAATAGTCCGTGATTGAAGAAATTGTTCCACAAATTCCCCAAATTGGAACTATTCGTGAGCTAACTCCTCACAAACTCGCCTGGTCCAGATGTTTGTGCCGGGACCTCAGCCAAAAAAGGAATGGTTCCGAAAACGGGAAACATGATGAAACATGAAAGTATGGGTGTTGACAGGATACTACCTAAATAAAAAACACATCCTACGTACATAACTCAATAATGCAGGCAGTTGTTTATCAAACGTAGATGCTGCATCAATGGTATGTTCCCACTTGTGGATACTCGAGGAGTGAACAGAAGCAGAAAGAAGCAGCAATGGCGCTGCGTTGCGACAACGAAGTAGCATCTCGTGTGTGTGTGTGTAGAGATTAAGAACCCAACTTGATGTGAAATGCGCATGCAAAAAAGGAGACACATACACATCATCAAACAAACTCACTAAAACAACAAACTCGGCAACCCCAAGCATATGGAAGTATACACGTTATCTAGATAGAAATGCAACTAGACTTAGCCAAATATTTTAATCTAACAATCATACCTGTCATACAGCAAAAGAAGGTTAAACAAATACACTACATAGCATAGCACACTAATGCACAATATAGAATTGCATCCTGTGCACCTTTCAAACGCCAATGACTCACCCATGGGCGTGCTCTTCAATCGCGTGCTAAGGAACCGATCATGGTTGAGGTTTGCCTTTTTTGGCTTCGTCTCTCGCTCCCTTCCTACTACCAGCTGGTGGATCTTTTAATTATAAAAGAATCAACACATCGAAACCCAAAAACATGTGCAAAAATTGAGTACACCCCGGAAAACTAACATGTAACTCCAAAAATGGAGAATCTGCCTTTTCCAAAGGGACATTGTACTGTTCCAGCTATTGGTTTTCAACGGAAAACTAACAATTCAGTCCTACCTGAACTTACGGCAAACCTTACAGGCTGAAAACCAAAAAAGACCTGGGTTCTGGCAAAAAATCACACAAACACACAACGTATGATCCATCATTCCCGTCCCCATCAAAGTATAACTACTCCATGAAACGGTTGGTGAATGCATGCACCAGTTGGTCTTTATATAATCCTGCTGAACCCAACTGTTGCAAACGCGCATCATCCCATCTGACCTTTGTATGCTTTTAAACTAGTAATTGCTTCCGCCTGCCAACTGTTGTAAGTGTATTGATGCCTAGCTATACCAACTTACAACCGGGGTGACCCCTATGGTTTTTCCATGGCTTTAACTGCAGCCTAGTGGCTACAGGACGGCCCTCCACTTGAGATAAGCGTGGATCCCTTAAGCGGAAGGATGTCCAGCGAGGTGTTGGGCCCATGATTTACCGCAGGATTCGATCTTTTACATGCGAACGTGGTGCACAAAAAAGAACAACGCAACACAAATATTTTGATAATACTTTGGATGGTTTTGGCTTTTTCAGATTTTCTGACTCTGTCGGAGTTTGTCTGTTTCTTGTTTTTTTGGGGGGTGAATGGGTGACCAAACAAAAAACGCTTCGGTGGCGAGGAGATGTTCTACCATCGATGGCATTCAAAATCTGAAACACAAAGGGATTAGCCTGATTGTGCTGCCAGCAACCAAGGATGGAAAAACTTTCTCATCCACAAGTCATAACCCCAACTACATGTTCCTATATCTTTTTTTCTTGCCTAACATCTATTAAACAAATATCTTTATAAAGCACCGGACAAAAAAGTGCTGCTTGTTATTGCGACACGGTGATCGTTATCAAAGGAGTGTGACTTGATGTTTCATCATTTTAGTGTTGGTGGTTGAAGTTTGGTGATGCAATGGAAGTGTCCCTTACAAGAATATGCTCTGAAGGTTTAACCACCAAGAACGTTGGTAAACCCAAGTGTATATCAACATTCAACATTCGATTCACTGGCTGAGTATTTCGCAACTAACATATCCCACCTAAAGGAAAAGGAACATCATCTTTCAACATGCCTTGGATAGGGATATGTTAGTTCCCTGGAGGGTAGTGCATCGGCTTACTTCTGGTGATTTACTCTCCCAAAGTTGAACCGCTGGTTCACCTGAAGCCATGACACAACAGTCCAACGGGAAGTTAGCTGCTGACACCATGGCTGTTTGGCGGAAGCAATGAAATCCATGAACCTTTCAGAGTGGGAATGAGTGAACATGTATTGTTTTCAATGAACCATTTGCTGCTTCAATCAGCCCCCCCCCAAAAAAAACATAAAGACATGGTAAAGATTATTTTGTGGTTAACCAGCACAGGTGAAAAAATCTCAGTCACATTTCCCAAAGTTTTCATGGCCCAATAATTGTAAAATAAAGGCTCTTTAGAACCACCAGCTAGAAAACCCATCCCCCAAAACACAGCCCACCGACAGTTTCCTGCCAACTCCCAAGCTTCCAGGCACGGCCAACTGCCGGAACCTCAAGAGTTGTCACAAGTTGTGTCCTTCGGACTCCCCCTAGAAAATCGTGGTGATTACGGATCATCCAACTTTGCCAGGAATTTTTTGGATAATTATAGTGAATGGTTCACGCGAAAGCCACCCAAACAATAAGCAAGTTCAGGCATTGGTAGATGATGCCTTGAAGATTCCCAAAATCTGCGGCATTTTTTGAAGATCGCCGCTGGCTGCTAGGTGTCCCGAACCCATGACCTTCAGTTCCATCCTGGGCTGGAGGTGGGATATGTATATATTAACAAAAATATAAACTAAATATGCTTTTATTTTTTTAGTATAATATGGTCAGCTAACCTGGTCGGTGATTATAATCCACCTGCGAAGTAGTAGTCAAAGAGTATCTTCTAAATATATATTGAATGCACTTCAATTACAATAAACTGCTGAAATCAGAAATGACAAGAAAGTAAACCTAATACCTCTCTCGTTGACATGCCATCAGTCTGACCTTTCCCACATTGGTCTAACTGGGTCAAAACTTGCACGTTGATTCAAGTACTTTTGAGCTCTTGATTACTTAACTTTAGTACTTCTGCTTTCGTGGAGGATTTTGTCCACCAACCGTATGTTACTCACATATTGCATCTACGGCACATTTACCTACATTCACGATAAAAATAAGCCAAATGTAGGCTAAAAATGGTAAATTCATACATATCACATACCATCCAAGTAGCAAACATCTAGATTAGACATACCAAAGGAAGCAACTTCACACCCCACTGATTTCCATGATGGATACTTTCCATATCCAAGGAACACCATCACGGAACTCCACAGGCTTGTACTGTTCAAACCTCTGCCGCTCGTTCAGCTGGTGGTTCTGAGGTGTCCAGTGGGAAGTGATGACTCCGCAACTGGGAAGGTAGTACAATCATAGGAACTGCCCCGTTCGTGAATCGTTGAAACGGTTCGAAATGTAGGAACTCCTCCCAAATGGGATGAACCCAACTGTGAAGGGGCTTAGGCTTGGACTCCGTTCTAGTCACCAAAACAACCAAATAAAACCCACAAATAGCACATGTTCAAGTATTTCAAGTGTTTTCAGGGGCCAACTGGCAGCTTGTTTTCGAGAGTGTATGTCAATTCAGACATACATGAAGCCATGGTTCATCCGTTTTATATGGTTAATTGATGGTTAGCATGTTGGCATGTTGCTGGTTTAGGTACCCCATGGTACCCCCGAAGGCAATCCACGTCACCAACTACTTTGGCTCAGAAGATTCATAGATTAAGCAAATAGATGACATACACTAGTATACGCATGGACTGAAATTCATCACGGAAGGAGCTTCTATCAAATCAGAGAGGCAAAATAAGTGCACTGGATATTCACTCTGACACAATGTGACCATGTAGTACACTTCCCTACATAAATCAACTGATGTTGTCTTTCATAGTTCATGCTGAAGTTGCTTTTGACTCAACTTTGAAGTCTTGAACCAACTCAGAATACGCCCCGTGTTCGACGAGAAGGGTGGCCATCCAATAACGAAAAACCGTCCAAAGAGTCACCTGATGTCACCCTGCTTTGGACATATTGTGGGTGATGCTTGAGGATGCTTGTTGTCCATGTTTGGTGTACATAGAATGTAAAAAAAAGATACATATGTATATATCTATATGTAAATATGTATTATATTCACAGTACATCTACTTCACAACGCATGTAGGAAAAAAACACCGTGCAGAAATTCCATATTCATGTCTAGCTTGAGAAGAAAAATAAGGTAGAAACATACATAAGACGTCTTTAAGGCAAAAACACCAAGGAAATGGTTTCTATCTCACCAAGAAACTGTTGAGGTATCATCCCGTATAAAACCCCTACAAAACCCGTGTTTGCTCATCGTGCCTCGTCTCAGAGTTCTGCGACTGCCTTAGAAAGATTGGTTCCATGAAACCGGTGGAGCATCTGGTAGTTGCCTTATTTCCAATGATTTACCACAAGGTTTTGTCCAAACATACTATCTAAACAATCCAAAAAGGTGAAGGATTGAAACAACCTCATCTCTGATTCATTGCTGGAAAGGTTTTGTTTTTGGTGGTGAATTCCATCCCATAGCTGATCTGAAAAAAACGTGTGTTGTTCAATGTTGTGTATATATTCCTGATGCGAATGTATAAATCAATGAGCCTGGCTCTCGAACCTACTTATTCTACAATTTGCCCATTGCAAAAGACAACACAAGCCCAGTTTTTTTGTTTTTCATCATCCAATTTGGTCAACTTACAACCTGAATTTGTTGTCATTTTGGGGGAGGTTGAAACCGAACAATTTTCACCGGCGCTGAAGAAAAAGGGTTTGAGGTCAACCATTCGGGTATCTCATCATACCATCTCAAAAAGGCGGTATGTACCTGGCTTGCAGGTATAGTGATCAATCGCATGCCCATCATTTTCTTATATTTCCTTTATCCTCTTTTGGGTTGATGCTGAAAAAACAAATCCACAATGTAATAGCGACATGCTTGGCAAAACCTGATTCACTGACCCCCATCCTATCCACCCCACCTCTTGCCCAGCCAAGGCGCAAGGCTTGTCGCAACTGTGCAGGGTTGGCGGTCACCGGAGCCACTGGCAGCCCCATGGGACGCGGTACTGTCGGCACAGGTTGCGGCACCGCTTGCGGCAGCGGTTGCCGAACGTACCTATGTCGTTGCCCCCGGGTCATGTGGTCTCAACCAGGGAGGAAGGTTGGTTGTTCAACAGGGCTTTCCTGATGTCTTCCCAAATGGCTGGATAAAAAAGGTACAACATGTTCTCCCCAACTATCTGAAGTGACAAAAACAGGTCCAAAAATACTACATACATTTTACGAACAATTTGGGACATGTCTTTTTGAATTTCGGTATCTAATCTTTGGTGTTTCTATCATCTCTATCTCTTCCCAACTGAATTAACAAACCTCCCAATCCTTGAAATTGAAGAAATCTTAGTGAAACAAGCCACCTTGTTGTTTTGGTGACGTCACCTGACTTCTCGATGAAACTCACCAGTAGTATGTCAGTAGCTTGGCATTTCAATTTTGAGGAAAAATTCTATTAGGTCTGTATTCAATTTGAGCATCTTTATTAGCAAATCACCAATTCAGTAACTTTCAGAAGTTGTTGAACATACATAAACTTAACTCACTAATACACTTCCTGAAAAAACTAACAACAAAACATGCACTTACTACTAGTCGTTACAGAAAAGAACAATTCACCAACTCCAACTCCCATTGGATGAATCCTTCCTGGGCCATGGCCCTCTTCAAGTTTTCGTGATCTCAATGGTTCTTGTTTTGTTTTGGTTGACGTTGATCTGCCCAAGGAATTGATTTAACCGGACGTCTCTAGGCAATGTTGCTGAATATTGGCTGACAAATCTTGAGAATTCATAAGGTTCATAAGTGGGCTTTGAATCTATGCCATGGTATGCCGGCACATATATGATTCAAGTGATATTCAGGCTCCAGTCCTTCAGTTTTCGCTTGCTGCACACACGAGCAACAAAGTTAGTAAATCCTGCGATTTCTATAACGAAAAAGTACAAGTTACAACAAGTTACAACAACCATTCATTTTTATGTACTGATTCGTTGAAAATAATACATAATTCCTGTCTTGCAATAGGCCCTCGCCCAAGCTGCTGTACAACTTCAGGGCACGCTGTACCCACTGGCATGCCGAAGACGGGTCGACCTTGATTTGGATCTTGTGCCCATGCTCCTCGTCACAACTCCAACCGAGATTCGCCCCCTAGCTCCGTTCAGCTGTTGAAGTGGTTAATGCATGGGGTTGTAACCCCGGAAGTATCCATCTACTTACAAATATATATATATATATCATATAAACAGCGCCCCCTTGTTGGCGGGTTTGAGTCACTCACGACCAAGGCAATGCCTCAGAGTACACAACCCGACAATTAAACATATAATAATCTTCATGTATATGAATATAAAACAAAAATATATCACATATATATATATACTGCTGCGTTATATCATCAGTTACCCCAGTTAGACCATTCGATACATACGTGGAAAATCTCTACAAAAATCAATAGGTCACCCGAAAAAGCATCTTTTGTCGGCATAATTATCACCCTTCGAAGTGCCAAAAGAAAACCATGTACTGTTGAGGCGCAACCTCCTGAACCAGTTGGTATGATCAATCTTACCTCTTGTTAAAGTACATAGAGCTATTAAAAAAACAAAAACTTACATATATTGGCTCAAAGAGTGCATGTCTTTGTTAACAACTTCGTAGCTCATACAACCTCTTTCTTTGTTTAAAAACAAAAAAGTGCCCACTGATCACTGCTCCAAAACCCCAAAAACCCCCGGGCCCGAGCAACTTGCCTTGTTGTGGCGCCTGTTGCACCTGCGACACCTTGGGTATATATCCGTTCCTCCCATTGAAGCCAGTAGAAATGTAAGTGAAAAGATAGGATCCAACCACACAAAAATGCAGAGACATTATATTTCTGAATGTTCTATAGTGCAATAGGACAATTACAACCACAATTGAGACAAATAGAAACTGGAGTAGATGTTTGAAGTCTTTCCAAAATCTACTGTACACTTCAAAGCATTGCATAAATAAGATGCAGTATATATAACTTGGAGTGACATGATCATATCTACCAAAAGTAATTTCTCAAGGATTCGATTGGTCCCTTTGTCTTTCCATGTAGGTCAGGAAATTGATGGATAAATATTCATCATCCCCTGAGTTTTTCCGCCGCAACATCACTGGGTTATAGTACATTCCTGATAAAGCAATACAATACATGATATCTCAATGAATGATCAAACAGTTCACCCACATGAAAAAGAAATGATACACCCTTCATTCAAAATCCAACCCCACAAATATGAATCTATTACGGTACTCCAAACATGATGATATTCATTGTAACCTGACTCAAGTACATCATGAATTCCCATGATATTTTTGGCAGCTTTATTTTGGATTCTTTTTGATCATCCATGTTTTGGCACTTCCTACGAGGTCTCGGCAAGGTCTGCGTTTTTGTTTCCCCAGCCTGCTGTGGTCCACCGAGAAAGGGACCTCCGGGGGTCAGCCTCAGTGAACTTGGATCATTGTTCCCATAGGAATCAGGGTAAAACATGACCCCAACATCACACCCGAAACACTAACAGCTGGAACCGCCCCAAAAAAAGGTGCCTAGTATGTTTGTAGGTGTTTCGATGGGGATATTGTCAGATTCCATGTTAGTTTTTGGGGTGTATACCTTGAAATAAAGACATGACAAATACAATTTGAACAAATATCATCTCGATTGTTGTTGCTTCCAGTTGAAAGAAGATTACTTGTGCTAAAGAAGGTCTTATTATACTTATACCATTGGTCTAGACCGCCAATCCAAACATGTTTCAGACAAATATTTGGGGCCCTCAGCCGTGATGTGTTATTATCCTTGGAAATTTGTGGGACGCGAATGGAACATCAGCTCCAACCAGTCTGATCTTCTCACTTGGTTGGACCGTGTCTTCCACCCCTATGTGCCGAGTCCGCTCGGCATGGATTTCTGAACTGGAATGTAGAGAGTACCCTCTAAGAAACCAACATGTATAAGAAACCAGCAATGCTTTCCTCAAAATTTCAGGCAAGTGAAGGTTGACCTTAAGGTACACCTATCAATACTATGGCTCTAAGTCGAATCTTCCCAGTAGGCATTCTAGCATCCTAGCATCCTCGTGTGTTCACCGTTCACCAATCTTCGAGGTTTTTCCCGCGCTCCGGGAGGCCGTCCAAGAGCCCAATTTTTTTGAGATCCGGACCACACCTCGCGATGCGTGAAGCCCTAGGGGACTGGTATATTTACCCTACATTTATCACAAAAATCCACCAAATGTAGGTAAATATACGTACCATACATGGATCCTATGGGGAAAAAATAAAAAAACCAATTGAGAACTATAGTTGCAACAAGACTGCATCACAAGCACAACCATAACAAGCATCATACGCATCCAGGCTAGCCGACTAGACTGGAACAAGCAGCATCACGCCGCAAGAAGTATGAATTGGCAAACCAATATGGCCACCCTAACTACATCCAACTACAACAAGTCTCAACTTCATATCACTCATGTGATAGTTGTTCATCTGATGTCTGTAGCCAAAAAAAGCGTGTCCCTCTCTTCACACATTTTTCCGTGCTGTTTTCGTCAAACGATTATTGCAACAACCCCTTTTCACCATGTGCAACCCGAAGAAATGATAAGCTGTTGGTGAATAATCCAGTAAAGGTCCACTATTTCCTGGGAGGGTTGGAAATTGGGAGGCCTGGGCTACTTAATTCTCATGATTTTTTTGCTACCCTCCGGTCATCCTCCTTCTAAATACTGTCAAGATCAGGCAATTGCTTGTTGGTCAGAAATGTAGGTATCAATATAGCAAGCATGGCACATATGGGCAGGATGTAAGATACTGCTTGATGCATAAGATCCCACACCCATGAGTTGATCTACGAAAAGATCATATTAGTCACACTGCGTGAAGTGCCCCCCCCCCCCCGAACTGGTTTATCTAGCAGAAATCATATCATCAAGTGTATGTTCGAACGCCAAGAAAGGTACCACCATCTTGAAGAAACAACCCAATTCTATATGATCCAGTTTTCCATTCTGTTGATGGTGTTTTAATCATGCTAACTGCTAACCACCAAGTATCAAGCCTCTAGCAAATAATAGCATCATCTACCAACCTCAACTTATGAGCTAGTGGTAGATTGGACAGCTATCAACAGTTGGTCAATAATGACAACCGTGTTAGTTTAGGCCACCTGCAACACACAACCCATTCATCCGAATGTCTCCCATCCACGCCTGGTTAGGCTGATTAACATGCATGCTGCGAAAGAAATCTGACAAATTTGACAAGGACACAAAAAGGAATTACCGTACCTTCTCTAGTAGTCCCCAAATAGGGTTGAAAATAGCAAACACTTGAAAAGACCACCCAATAACCTTGATTTTAGAAGGCGTGTCCTTAACGAACATTCAGTGGTCTGTGGTTGATTTCTGTTTGGTTTAAGTGTGTGAAGTAAAAAAAATGTGTGTCTGCGATATTCATCTACATTACTCGCAAACTGTCTACATCACATCTGTTGTATGGAACAGAGCCATGGAGACAGATTTTTTCAACCCTATTGGTGGGTGACTTTGTGTTTGTCTGTTAAGGGTCAAGACCTGAATCTTGCTCCAAAAAAGCCTCATCCACAAATATATACAAAATAGTGAAAAATCATGGCACATCCATTTTCAACCTGAACAGTAGCTAGTTTCCTGGAAGAAAATGGGACATCATCTAAAACCCAATCAAACCTAATAAGGCTTTCTTGGAAGGTTTTGAGCTCCATTGATCGCTTCATGCAACTTGGTTTTTTGATGTGATTCGATCCTATTTGAGCCTGTGACAGGTGTTGTGTGATTTGATGAGCTACGCCAGATCTGTTTTACTGCATTTCTCAGTGCAAAGACAAACGAAACAACTATAACTCATGTGGTAGGAAGCTGCGATTGGGGGTTGCATGATCACCAATACTGTGACTTGTTACGACTGTTCAGGACGTCTTCCCCCAAAGAAAGGCATCCCTTCGAAACAAAGTGCGGTTAAAGTGGAAATATGGGGAAACCATGGCAAGAATCTACGGCCTCACCTTCTTGAACCCCAACATCCTCCAACAAGGCTCAGCAACACCCTCATCCTCATTTTCACCCTTTCGTTGATTTCGGTGCGCCCCCAAACCAAGGGGGCAGCACACGTCTCGATCGCTCACGTTTTGTGAGCATGTGAAACGGCGGAACGGCACTCCTCTCAAGACCTGACGTCAACAGAAGGGGGTCGAAGTTCCAACGGTGGAGTGTTTTTCCCTGGTACATCAGGCTGAAAAGAATACATGTTTTTGATTTTTCTGTGTATATAAGATGTATGGGTTGGCCGATCAACTTTCTCTATCCAACTGTTATCTACATGTCATGTTTAAGAATACATGCCAATGATGGTTTTTGAGATAGGTGAACAGACTCGCCACTGGAGACCATAGTGCAGATGCTGTAAGGTAACATTCATTGGTCCAGGCCCAGGTTTGTGGTGTTTGGCATACACCCCTGAAAAAACATGACATTGGAAAATCCCCATCTTCAATAGGAAATACATCTTCAAATGGTGGATGTTCCATTGTCGTGTTAGTTTTTTGGGGGTATACTATACCCAAGAAATGATGTCATTCAATTCAGCATTTCCGTAGGATAGCTAACCCACCGAGTTTTGGGCTGAAAGAGGTGATTTTGTTGGCATCATTTATAGTCACGAGAAACAGCAAACGAACAACAATGACATAATTGTAAAAAAATATAATATATCATATAATATAACTATAACCCATACCATCCACGTATGGTATATTAATTTACCTACATTTGGTTGATCTTTATGGTAAATGTAGGTAAATATACCATACATGGATGCTATGGGTAATATATATATATATACACGGTACTAGTACTGGTTGATGAATAGTGATCCCAACTAATCCCTATAAAGTTCTAGATACGTGGGTGACACCATCCCAAAGAATCACAAAGGATAGGATTTCATCAGCTTCCCACCAGTGAACTTACATGACAAAATCTGTAGGAAATACATCTTCCCATGATCCATCTTCCATTATGCCATGTTACCTTGTTACTTTACCGGCGTATAAGTACATTAAGTAGTCCCCCTAAAGAATCAACATGGGAAGTTACTACATACATCCCTTTAAACAAATACCCTGAATTTTTTTGAAATCTCTGACCCTGAAATTTGTGGGTGATTTCCGCCTTGACCTCAAGGCGTGGTGTCACTCCGTCACAGATCCTTCCGCCAGGGGATGAAGATGAGTGCTGAACATGTCTGGAAGTTAGACAACAAAAAAAAACATCCATGGAGAAATTCATAAATTTAGAAAGGACATCATCATTCTGTAGATGTCAAACTGAGGTCCTTAATTTGAACTACAAATTTTCATTTTCAAAAACCGCAACTTTTAAAGCAACGCTCAGCCGTTTCAGATCCACCCCTCCACGCCACCCCAGCCACCTAACGCCGGCTTGGCAATCTCATCACGCTGTGAGATCGCCTGCAAGCACAGGTTGGTGGGGGGGCCACTGACTGTTGAAAATGGCAGTGGCCCAAGATTTCTATACAAAACATGTAGTTGTGAAAGGAGATGGGAGAATCTCTATTGCATCTTCATTTGTAAATATCGTTTATAACTTACTTTTTTTTAAACCTGTGTCCTCTAGTTGGGCCCTTCTATGAAATAGTTGGTGACCACCAACTCGTCTTGAAATGAGCGCCAATGACTTTTGCGCTTGGGACCCCAATTAGTCACCCAAGTCACCCATCATCCCAATTTCAATTGGCCCTCAATCCACAAGACACACCACAACTTGAAGACACCCATCATCCCAATTTCAATTGGCCCTCACTCCACAAAACGCACCACAACTTGATATTTCAATCCAAATGAAAAGCATTCTGCAATGAAATGGCACATGATTCTCCATGTCGCGGGAAGGAAACAAGGTCATTCAACTAAACCATAACCAACACGTGAGGAAACAAGGATAGACAAAATGTATCAAAATGTGATATCATGGAAAACAATGAAAAACAAAGAAAGTCTTTTAACAATGTTGAATTCTTCTAGTTGGTGGTTTCAACCCAATTGAAAAATATTAGTCAAATTGGATCATTTCCCCAAGTAGGGGTGAAAATAAAAAATGTTTGAAACCACCACCTAGTTTGACAATCCGTTGAATTCTTCATTCACCTTCCCTCACCAAACCTCTCGGACAGCTTGCATACGCCCGGCAAAGGACAAACGCAACTGACGAGTGAAGGAATCAGCACCTCAACTGGCGGAACAACAAAAAAAAGGTCACCCAATAAGACCTGAAATGTCAGGTGTTAGTGGGTTGTAAAGGGTGGATTGATCAGGCACAACTGCTGACCCTGAAACTTCAACAAGGACTCCAAAAAACGGGCTGATGAGGGCACAAGATTATCTATCTTTTGGTGCACCGAATGGAGTGATGTTTTGAAGACTCGCCAAAAGGGACATTCATCGCAAAACGTGTGGGTGATTGAGACAAATTGTCTACCAGAATGGAGGTTCTTGATGGCATGGCTAATTCACTGCAGGCAAAATCTCCTTCGTCCGCATTTTTGAAGGTCTTTGTCATTCCAACTCCATTGAATCATGGCACACATGAGGAAAAAACATATTCAGCATTTGTGTTGATGATGCAGGACTTACCCTCCTGGGAACTAACATATCCCACCCTTGGGAAAAGGAAAGTCATCTTCAAAAGTGCCTTTGTAACGGGATATGTTCGTTCCCTGGAGGGTAGGTAGTGCCATGTCCTGTCCACCAAAAACTCCACCGGTACCCGAGGAGTCAACGTCGCACGGTTACACCATCGCTGTTCAACACTGCCACGGTGACGGACAAGTAGCCGTTGATCTGTTGCTGGCTGCACTCGCGGATGTATGGTCTATTTACCTACATTTGGGATCATCTGGGCAGTTTAAGGGGAAGCAAATGATTGTAAATTACACCATGCCTTGAGTGTCTGAATTGTATGGCTGTAGGTAGATATCTGTAGATATCTGTACTGTACAGACCTTAGGAACATATCTTATGTTTAAATCATACTCCATCATTGAAAAAGGCCATATAAAGTTGGCTTTGATATCTTCCGAGCCGTAGGGGCTCTAGTTCTTACCACCATCATGCAAGGCCAGTTCCAACTTATGAGGATCATGTTTCAAATGGCTTGCCACTACCGGTACCCGAGGTGGCAGTTTGGGCCATGGATTCCAGCCTATGATTGGTCACTTGTTCTTCCTTGCGGCATCATGCGCCAGCTGCTTGGTAAGACTCCAGAAATTCAGAGGCAAATTGAAGTTGGTCATGCTTAGGTCGATCCATTCCCCATGAATTTCCAATAGAAAGTGACCATTGGTTGATTAGGGATCCCAGGAGATCCCTAAGGCATGGAACTATCCTGGTCGTGATTGCATCATAAGGTTCTACCTTACTGCCTGGATCTGTGCAGGGGGCGCCTTTGGCAAAAAGAAAAAGGATCCATAGCCATAGATCATATAGAACATATCACACTGAGGGAAGATTCTGGAAAAACATGGAAATACCAACGAAATGCAGGCGTTTCTTAAGAAGAGATAGCCATCGGTCTGAGGCCTTGAGAAGGATCTTCAACTTAGAGGGGTCCTAGAGAAAGGCTTGACTATAGATGGTAGAGGTTCTGGTGAAGAAAATTGGCTACTATATAAATCTAATTTTGATTGAATCCCAATCTTGACAGAAGCAAGTCCTGACACAAAACAAAAATATATCCCTGTTCTTCTTGTCCTACATGCTTTAAATTGTGGGTCACTTACTGCACCATGTTTCACCTGGTCTGAATTTATTTTGGCAGGCTTAACAGCATTCGTCCCCTCAAATTCAACCAGAGCAATGGCACTGGATTTTTGGATTGTGCCCAGTGTGCCAGGAAGCAACAAACCCCTGAGTGGAACATAGAATCTGAACATGAGCCCTATAGTGAGAAGAAGGATTTTTGAGATTCAGATTGCGTTAACGTAGGATTTGATGATTTGGCTTCGTCTTTGTGAACAAATGTGCAGCAAACTTACCAACACATTGGAGCGCATCTGCCCGACTACTCCCCCGTTTGTTGGCAAGTTCTCTGCGCCTTGGCCTGATTTCGACCTTGGCTGATGGTGTTGTTGTCAACAAGCCCAAGGTCAGCAGTGACCTTTACTGTTACAACTTATATTGGACTTATATAACTTGGATATATGGGATGTGTCATTCTAATTCTTGATATGATCAATGCAGTTCTGTCACCCTTTGGTCCTCCTCCGCAAAAAAAAGTTAAACAAGCTATTCATAATTTATAACCACCTAAAAAATGCAGGTGATGCCGCAAACTCCAAATGATTGTTTTGCTTTCTCATGGCCATTTAACCATACAACTTCCTCTTTTTCTTCGGAAGTTTCAGCAACTTACCAAACCCCAAACGCCACTGGTGGAAGGTGGAACCTTTTTGTCATACAGTACCAAGGTATGACCGATGAAACGATTGTTGCCACTATCTTCCAGGCCCAAGTCCTCCTGAAAATCAAGTCGAAGTCATGATGCATGTTGGCAAATGTAGGGGTCATGGTCCCTAACCAAATGCTGGAGTGTTTCCTTTGCATATCAAATTCATTGATTCATCAGGCACACATCAAAATATCCAATACAATGTGTATGTATCCATACCTCATGACTCATCAGCATTCCTTGTGCTTGTTTTCAAGCTCAACAACTGGGTGGTCATCAGCCCCACAACATAGACTGAACGAAGGCACTGTGCAGCAAAACACACCAACCAATTGAGCCCGTTGGTACATCCCCGGCGTCATGTACGGTGCACATGCAAACTTTATATACACATTCATATCTATATATATATATAGATATGATATGCATTGAGGGTTTTCGGGTGTATGCATATATGCATGGTGTGAATGGGCATGAGTAATTAGCTTGGAACACGGGAAACTTATAATGAGTCAAGGTCAAAATTGCAAACAGACACCCCCCAACTGCCACCACATGACACGGCTTCGAACCTCAATGACGCCGGCTTCGATAATGCGACTGCCTCACCGCATCGTCGCTTTGGGAGAAATTTACCTTTGCCAAGGTGGATATCAGTAGATGATAATCAATCCTTGGGTTGGTGATTAAAAAAAAACCGGGCGCTACTGTATATTTACTACATTTTTTGTGGTTTTCTGATCTAAATCTACCCTTCACGGGTTCTCACCTCATCTACGTACTGTAATCAGCACACTGACACCGTTTCCTTTGGTTTCTGAGTCTCGTTAGCCTATATTGCCTGGGTGGGTGCAACAACTGGGTGCTCAGAAACATTCATGATAGGTCAGTTTTGAAATACCGCACGCAAATTACCAACAAGGCCAGCAATACGACATACATAAATTGGATTGTAGGCGCCAATCCGAACATACATCTTATAGATATAATATAATAAATGCAAAATACATAGAATCCATAGGTTTCATCATTCATCATGCTTCATCAAAGGTATCATATACGTATGTGCAATAGAGTATATGATAAACGAACATGTTGCTATCCAATTCCATACAATTTTCTCTCCATCCCATGGCCTTTCAGAACAGCGCTGCCCAGGCAATCGTTCTTATCGAAGTCATAATCAAAGACCGCAAAGTGCATTTCGTCACCTGAAGATCAACGGGGCCCGGGGGGGATATCCCAATAGTGGCACTTGATACCCCGTGCGCAGTTCCTTGGCCTCATGATTTTCGAGAACCAAATGAGTGAATTCAAGGGCTTAAAGCAAATGATGAATTTTCCAAGACCTGCATGTTTTTTTGTTAAACCTTTTTTTGACCTGAATCATAATGGAGATTGTTTATTTGATGTTGAGCCTTTTGGTCTCAAACTGCTGATTCAGCACCTATCCTGAGATGCTTCAAGAATTCAGAAGTAAGATCTTGACCAAATAAACTTGAGGAAAATCCTGGGAAAATTTTCCCAAATGAAGGGCGCAACATCATACTGTTCATGCAGTGTTGGCATATTTTCAGGCATTCATACCGTACCCTGAATCTACCAGGTAACATGTTATGCCTTCAGCCTTGAGCCACCCAAACATCAACATCAACATCATCAACATCATCAACAACACCAACAACAACAGCAACAACAACAATAACAACAACAATATATCCTGGACTTTTGCACAATTGCAGAAAAACGTGGCTTTCCAAACACCTCACCAACGTATTGCTCCAGTCTGGTTCGTTTGTGATTGAGGGTGTTGTTTGTTTTACTTTTTTTGGGGGCAAATCTTCTTGTCCATTTCATAGGGGGTTCCCGGGAGAGTATGTTGTCAACTTCAACGGACAATTATAGCTGAAACACTAAAACTAACTTTAGGATACATTTTGGTGTAAATTCACAAGTTAGGGAAGTTAAATCACGAACGTTTAACTTGCTGTGTATGAATTTTCCTTGCTTTTGACGAGCCACTGTCCACGAGATTCTTGATGATAAATGACTCATCCCACTCCGGATTCCTAGGCAGAAAGCCCGAGGCCAAATCGGAGAATCGTCCTCCGATTTGTTGATGTTTGGAAGACGAATTCCACCCCCTCAAAACCACCATGGAAAGCCCAAAAAATTGGTGGTTTTCAGATGTTTCTCCTTTTCTAAGGTGGTATTTTCAGTCCATTTTGGTTTTTGGGGGATGTATATGGTATGTCCCTGGCTGTGGATGGCTGTGGTATGGGGGGTCCTTGGCAAACTCTTCAGGTGTGCGGTGGTTTGGGCTGGTGCTCTTCAATGCTGGGAAATGAATAAAGAAATGTTACTTGGCATTGCACTGAAAGCTACCAAACTATCTGTCAATTGAGCTCACAAAAAAACCTCGTTGCCATTGGCTGAGTGGACACGCGAACCAGTGAGCACCAGTTTCAGCCAGTATATCTCAAAAACAACAAACCCAAAAGCTGAAAGCTATACCCCCCAAGCGAACTTCTGTTTAAAAGGCTACTATGGTGGTCCGCCAAGGCTCAAATTGCGTCGCACCACTTGGGTATGGCATTTCGTCCCAGGTTTTCCAACCACCTCCACGACCTGTCAAAATACTCGAGTCAAACAGGGTCCGACAAGAAAAACCTTAATGTGGTTTATTGGAAGGTAAGTTTGGGCACCTGGTTTTTCAGTATTCGGGCAATTTACTACAACGAAAAGGTCCGACAAAATTTACCAAAACTTGACAAGTTGGCTATGATTGGGAGGAGTTCCCTACCACTTTCAGTATACCTTTTGGATCGGGACAAACGGTCTGTGATACTACGTAGTGATCGATCAAAGAATCAATAGTAATGACCTGATAACCTAGTAGATTCAACAAAAAAGGTGAAACATGAAATCTTTGGGCAAATTGCAGTGTTGGTGTGGCGTCACCTGATGCCAGTCATTGCAATCTGATGATTCATGTATAATTTTACAAATACGTAACACACACACAAATGCATATGATTTATTTGTATATTTACAGTACATACCTTTAACCTCTGTCACTTATTTTGGGATATAAATCTTCTACTTACAAACGAGGTCTTTTCTGTGCAAAGAACTTCACCAGCTCTTGCACAGCCAGTTCCAATCGACAACTAAAAGTTAATAAAACAACAGTGCATTCTTATCTTGCTTGATGCACCAGGGTCGACCTTGATAATTGGCAAAAATTCCACAAAGAAATATATAGCTTCGTAAGGCTTGACAAATGTTAAAATACGGACATGCACGGCTGTAAGCTTTGTTGCTTAACATCTCAAATTTAATAAACAAAATCCTCTGTCCAAGCATAACCCAGAAATTGCCCCAAAGAAGCTGCAACAAAAAAATACTCCAAGCAAGCTTCGGACATCAAAGCCGGACACGTCCATTTTGATTTCAACATTGGTTCAAACCCGCCACCCAAAAAAACTGAAACCAACCCACAGCTACCAAGCGCCGGGATGCCAGTGTTCTTCTAAGATCATTTAATTCACATGCTTCAACAAAGAAAAACACGAGACCCGAGAGGCTTCTCCAAAAAACCCTTCACGCTTTCCAGTTTCCAAGGTAATCATCTCCAAATTATCAAATTCTTTGCCACCTCTCATCATTGAAATCTAAGGGAACCCCCCCTCAATGCCACCCCCCATGAAATAAGGCCTTATTACCGGTGTATTTGCGATGATCCTTTTAAAAACATCCTTTAATAAGGCCTTTATTTCTTTTGGGGTATGTGGCACCCTTAGATTCCTATGAATCGATCTTTCTCTCCCAACGGGCCAAGATGCACAAAAAGGATCCGCCAGGCCATTCACATCGGCAGGACGCAAATTTTTGGCACCATGCACCTGGGTTTTTAAATTGGAAGGTCAACAACACGCCACCGTTCTCAACGAATCCGTATCAAATGATTCATACCGTAGTTTGATAGTTGAAAAACCTACAGAGATGTTATCTGGTTTTCCCCTGTAAATAATGGGGGTAAGGGCCAGGGTACCTATCAACCTTGGTGGATTTAAGAACCATCAAGATCCCCATCGTCAGCACCGAGGGACCGTGACGCGAACCATCTCGGTCTTCTGCTGCTGTTGTTGTGGCATCATGGTTAGACGTTGACCTGCAGAGGATTTGAGACGACTTTAAAGACCCAATGCCATGGATTCGACCCGACCCTGCGAATGGTCCATCTGTAAACTCAGGAATGAGAGCTGAGTAGATATATATATATAATATAAATATATATATATAATATATTACAATTGGCTTGTATATATATATATTTATTGATAAATTAAATTTGTATATATTGATGTGTCTATACAAATGGTGTAAATATAAATACAGTAACTGGTATTCATATAAAAGACACATTTGTCAACACAAAACACCAAAAAGAAATGTCAGTAAATTCCGCCCCCAAAAAACTGCCCAACCTTCAGCAACACTGCCTGAGCACCCCCGCCACCCCTTAGACGTTTGCTCCCGTTGCGACTACTATCAGAGACTGGACTCTCAGTCTCCTGAAGACATGGCAAGGGTCCCCCTGCGATCGTTATAGATGGAGTTGTTTTCTCCTAAACATGCCCAAAAATAAATGGGTAACTGGGGTTATAATCCCTACTAAGTAGAGTTTTAACTCACCCTCCTTACAACTCTTTTAGGGGCCCACCTTGTATGGAGGCAACTTATGAAGCTCACAGGGTGAATCTCCAACCTTAAGCATCAAGAAAGCATTTGCTGATCAGTTCACCCTGCGAAAAAGTATATACCACGAAAATACATCAAAGGTGTCAAAAACTCCTTCCCAAAGATTGCTGGCCGTAAGGCCTCACTTCCGCGAAGCCTTCCGAAAAAAAGCTTCCGCGCGAGCTTCCGCGAAGCATGTGGGGATAGAATTTGTTGATTTTGAAGTCAGATATGCGTTGATTTTGAAGTCAGATATGAATGGATGATTTACATTTCTAAATGCTGGCATTAGCCAATACCTTGGATGAGGACGCTACGCCTTCCGCGGAGCTTCCGCGACCCTGCACCCCCTGAACTTTTTGAAGTTTTATGGTCCATTTCCTGCATATCATCTTGACCGTTTTTTTTTTGGGACGCTACTCAAAGGATCTTTTGATGCTGATGCCTGTTCACATCAAGAATCAGCATTCCTATCGCCCAAAAAGTGTAGTACGTCCAACCCTTGTCGAAGGTAGTTGGCTGAAAATAGCTTATAAGTTGCAAGAGGTCATACGGTTGATGGACAAAATCTTGCACCAGTTGATCTGGTAACCATCCCCATGACAATGGTGGATCTTTTTGTTTCTAGGCTACGCTCCTTGACGTTTAAGATTGAAACATCTGAACACGACATCCTGAAAAACAGATCTGGCTGAAAAATTGAACCACTATCAAACTTCATCTTTGGGAGTGCACCTAGGATCGGTCCTATACTTGTGTCGAGCCATTTCTATATTCCCATAATACCAAAGAACTACTGGACACTATTTAAATTGAATTCTTGGCTTATACAACTACGTATATATAAGACTTGTAACATCTACATCCACCTTGGAAACGACATGAAACGACCAATTTATTTCCACAAGCAATGATTTTCTTCAATATCCCCTCTCCTCTGCTGCCACCACTGGAGCCTTTTCCGCCTTTTCCAGAGACAAATCGCTGGGTCACTTTGGGGGCTCGTTGGGGTGATTTCACCCCCAAATCAAGTGGCGTAAAGAATTCAAGACAAGGGATATCATGGATATTTGTTACCCCTGCCCAAAGGAAATTGAGTCCAAAATGTCAGAAGTCCAATTTCGGAAATATCATGAAATATCACCGAAATTCATACAAAACACACACACACACAAAGATGTAGTACATAACTAGATGCAGATTCTCCCGGTTTCACTAACAGCGAAAGCACCTGAAACACTGGGATTGGAAGGCCCGGCCTCTTGCCAGGTGCGATGCGAACTCTTAGTTTTTGGGGAGTGTAAACATATCAACTTCTATCTGGGCCTCCTTTTTTAGGGTATCTAAAACCCTTTGAAAAGTGAAATATCCAAAGATATCATGTGAGTTTAAGGTACCCCCCCCAATGCCACCCCCCCCCCCAAGAAATAAGCCCCTTATTAGGGACTTATTTTTTGGGGAGGTAGCTTAGCGGGGGGTACCTTAAATTCCCATGAAGATACCTCAACCCCAAAGCATCATATGGTTGCTACACAAGTTGTCCAGCAAACATCACGACCTCTTGCCGTCATTGGATGGCAAACACCAGTTCAACGCATCTGAATGTTCTAGCTTTGGTACCATAGACCCTCCTACCAATTTGGCGTGATGTTCTTTCCCACACCAAACTGTTGGATAATTCCAACCCATTATCGCTATCTGCTAAGAGTGGCTTAGAAATTCCATGGACCACGACGGTTTGTGGCTTTGCTCTCCACCTGGTGGGACACCACAATTTTCACCTCATGCTGATGCTCCTGGCAGTTGTTTGAAGCTCCAAAGGATCTGAAAATTTGAGGCAAATAGACAAGCAAATGCTGTGAGTGCATAGATTTTTGTGTCAATATACATATTTACGAATATTTGGTTGATTTTGTGGAAGATGAAATGAGGTTATAGTTTTCTTGCATTGAGACTATGGGGTCTGAAAAAAGCTCGTCAATGTACATAATCTTCTGCAAGGATATGGGTAAACATGAAACAGGTGTGGGAGACATCACCTGCAATACTGCCATCAAAAAGCAGACCTTCCAGAATTCGTTGTGACGATTCTGCTCGTTGGTTCAACCAACATCTTATATCCTGCTATCTTGAATCAAATGCCAATCCACTTCTAGTTAAGCAAGAGCTGGACTCTGAAACTACATACAGTATGTCTTCCAATCCTTGCGCAAAAGGGTCTTAAATGAAGACGCAACTTACAGCATGAAAATTCATGCACTGTAATGTGAATTGTTACTTGGAATAAATATCATGATGCAAGTGACCACCAGAAACGGCTGAACACTAGTGCATACTACTGTAACATGATTTTTGGATATTTTTGGGCTTAACGATTTCTCTTGACATGAAATTACAATACGACTATGACTATGGCCATCCAAACCCTCCCCACCAAAACTATCCCCCTTAAAAACATACACCCCCAAACTCTAACATAGATACCACAAATGATGATTTGGAAAATGTATATCTCCTTGCAAACAGAGGCTATTTTGCATATCTATGTGGATTTCAGGGGGATTAAAGAGTTGACTAAACACCCCAAGACCTGGATGATACCAAGTTGGTTGAATGTTTTATGGCCCTCCCTAGTCACTGGATATCAATATTAAGCCACTTGTACTTACATACTGCTTTAAAGGGATCAAAATTAGGCAAGCCTTGTCATTATCTCATTGATTTCAGTGGCATATACATATATATTATCTTGGGTTTCACGACATTTCAGTTGGGAAGTCCCTATGAAACCTTCACTTTCCACTGTTACTGGGGCACTCGCTCTATATCTAAATATATGTTAATGAAAAACAATATGTATATATATATATATATATGTACTGGTTGGTGGTTTCAACCCATCTGAAAAATATTAGTCAAATTGGATCGTTTCCCCAAATGGGGATGAAAATATGAAAATAAAAAAAATANTCTAAATATATGTTAATGAAAAACAATATGTATATATATATATATATATGTACTGGTTGGTGGTTTCAACCCATCTGAAAAATATTAGTCAAATTGGATCGTTTCCCCAAATGGGGGATGAAAATATGAAAATAAAAAAATACTTTGAAACCACCACCCAGTATGTATATATATATATATATACATACATGCACCCTAACTTTACTTCCTTCCAAACATCCGGCTTTTCAAAAAGGTGCCTGGGCTTCACGTTTTCGCGCCAACTCTGCAAAGAGGGTTCTCTTGTGCCTGGGAAGGATGGGAAGGATGGACCAGGCAGGTGCAAACCCAACGGCAATGGTGTGGCAATCTGTTTTCAATTTCAGGCAAAATGCAAGGCTCAGCTGTTTTTCAATTGCGGAATAAGCAACGTGACAGAAGACAGAAAAAGATGCAAAAAGAACATGTATATGTCATTTACCCCAGTGGAATCGTTTCGTTTTTCACCCTTGCAACCTGAAAACTAAATACATTATTATCTTCTTAATTTCCAGCTTCAGTTTTCTCGGCCGCTTCTCAAAGGGCAAATGCCAATTATCACATTTTAGACATATGCACTGTCCACATGGGCCTGTCTTCAAGTTTTGTCTGTCCTTAACCTAAAGCATCATACAGAGAGGCTAAAACATGCTAAAACTAGTCGAGGAGCAGATCGGAGAGAATGTCTGCCGCCCTGCGTCGTGCCGCCACGTTGTCCTCGGTGATTTTGGAGAAGTGACGTCAGGTAATGGGTTGATCGGTGGGGAATGGATGAAAATGACAACCAACGAGCAGTGGAAATAGCAGGGATGGTTGAAAGAAAAAACAACCGCGACCGGTCTCAAGAAATGGTGATTTGCAACATGTAACATCAAATTA
The DNA here is from genome assembly GCA_000507305.1 of Breviolum minutum Mf 1.05b.01. Classification (NCBI taxonomy): domain Eukaryota; class Dinophyceae; order Suessiales; family Symbiodiniaceae; genus Breviolum; species Breviolum minutum. The sequence continues at coordinate 31,715 of DF241403.1, read as the reverse complement.
GGGATGGGAAACATAAAAACAACATTTTTGAGACTCCTAAATTATGCAAAATAGAAACCATCCACCAAAGGACATTGATTGTGTAAACTTCTTGAACTTGAGGGAACAACTTTTTGTGAAGAGTCGCGTGATGGCTCTTCACCCTGCCCCCTGATTATGGTTTGATAAGGTTTAATAAGGCGTTGTTAAGGGACAGCGTGAAAATGCCAGTGAATATATAAGCCTATCAAGTACTGGGCTTGTAGCTTTGAGGGGGTAGCTTTAGGATTCCTATGAACATTGCATGAGGGTTTTTTCCGGGCATTCTTTCGCAAATTATTCATTCCAACGTGAATTTACCGAATGTGAGACTGTTCATACCAACATCTTAGATTTTAGATTGTCACTTTAGCTGCGAGAAAACGCTTTCCAAATCTATCTCTGTATGCTATATACATTGTGCATGATTTCTCCTACAGTGGTCTTTTGCATTGTAAGCACACCTGATAGTCGCCTGAAAGTCAATTTCTACTGTTCTTGTATGGGGGACATTAACGAATATGTGTGATAAATTAAATCGTGAAAAAATACATTGAAGAAATGCTGCCCACTAGTCACTATAGCCAACGAAATCTGAGCAAAGATCATTGTTCAGTCCCTCATCCTCATCTCAACTTGCGTGTGGGTCGAAAACGACCCAACCCACGACCCTACAATCGGGCAAAGTTCGGTGGTTTTCCTTCTCAATAAAAAATCGGAACGATTTGGGTGACCGGGTTCGTCCCAAAGTCGGTAGACCTTCCAAATCCACCCAATTTTAGCTGCCCGGAAATTCAGTCGAACATGATTTTTATGTTTGGACCCTTCTGTTTTTGGTGCCAAACAATTGATGGTTAATTATATGGTTATCACTACAATCACCATCCCCATTCTGATTCTGCTGAGATTCTACATCTTTGACAGCTTTCTTCTTGGATTCATTCATTCGTGCCATGACCTGCTTCTCTCTCAGCTCCCTTTTCCTGAGGCGGGTGGAGTCTTCCTGCGTAACGTACATTCCTTTCCATTGGCTGAGGGATTTTGGGTGGCCCCCAAACAGTGGGAACGGCTGAAACAATTTTTCCAAAGAAATTTAGCACATACAAATACATACAGTGCACATACGACATCATACTACAGTATCATCAAACATGTTGTGAAAATATGTGCAAATGGTGACTGGTTTCTCTGCGAACTCGATCCCCAAACATGCGGATGAGGAATCTTGAGGATGTGGAATACAAATCCAACTCCCTTCACGGCCCCATTTTTTAGCAGAGGTGTGCTGCTGTTAAGAGAGTAGGAACAAACAGTTCCACTGAGAGATCAAACCTCTCAAGTACCCAAATCACATAAAGGTCGGGTGTAACTAGCAATGAAAAGTGAAAATGAAAAAGGAAATATAAGGAACCCATAGCAAGAAACAGAGATCATTCTTGGACTGTTTGTCGAGACAGGGATACACAAACAAACAAAAACCGAAAAATTGTCAAGCAATTGGGTGTAGGCTCTCACCATCATCGCATCCACATACCTTTTCAATACTTCGGTGCATGAGCAACTCAACATATGCTTGTGGAAGTTTGGCAAGTAAGGCTCCGAGCGAATCGCTCCAGCTGGAAAAAAACACATCCTTCGTGAAACACCGTTTTTGATTTCATCTATGATGCATCTATGACAAATTATGAAAACCTTTCTCCACAATAATGACATCTACACTCCCTTAAGCTAACAGAGCTTGCCCCCGAAAATAGGCCGGGCCCCAAAAGGAAACTAGTGTTCCAACCATAGATTTTCAGGTTCAGGTGCGAACTGTTTGGTTTCAGGGAGGGTTTTTCTCCATTACTACTCCTTTTGGAAAAGTGCTTCCAAGAAATGAAATCAGGGAACCCAGGCGGCACCACGGACCCACCGTGTTCCATGGGACCTTTAAACAAAAACCAAGGCTCCGTTGGTCCAGGCGTTGACGTGTTTCTTTGCCTCCCAGCTGTAAGGAAAGGCCCTTGTCTGCCAGGTTTTCGTATCTATCCTGGGCGTGGGCGCCTTGAACGGGAGGATGACCTAAGGTCATGAAGGGGGTTGGTAAATGGTGGGGGTATGTGATGTTTTCTGGTGTCATCGTTTCTTAATCAAGTATGGAAACAAGATGAAATTCGTATATTTTTTGTTAAACAAAAAAGTAAAACAAACACACCAACATCAATGCAAATAACATATCACAAATTATCACAAATCATATAGACATCTGGTTCCAAAAAACTTTCCATCTAAGGAAACATGAAGCACCCATCCCTGGTGTATACCATACATTCCCCCATCACTTTCCGCTATTAAAAAAAGACCTCTCCGCCAGGCAGCTGCACCATGATCAACACAGCGTATGCCACGGCTACGGCCAAGCAAAGAACCTGGTAGCACATCCCAGCTGAAAGCTGTATATGGGGGTGAACCCTAAAATGGTGGGTTTCCCCAACAACCATGGGTTTTCCTACTACAAATGATCATTTTGGTGGTGATTTGGGGATACCACCATTTAAGGAAACACCCATATCTGGATTGTTGCAAAGGGCCGTTAAAAAAAAAGACTGAAGCTTTTTGGTGAAACGAACCCCAATTCCAGGTAAGAAGACTGACATGTGGGGTGGCCATCATCTCAGATGAAAATATCGTCAGTTTATACAGGGAAAAGGATGGCCATCAACATGAAGTAATTGAAGTACGTTGCTTTGCGGAAGTCTTGAGAATCAAATGTAATCATTCAAAGTGAGACATGCAAAACAAAGATTTATCAAAACACAGAGAACAAATACAATACTCAATACCAAACATCTATTTATCAATGATGTCATTGTGATTTTAAGATTGGTGCTTTACTATCCTGAGATTCCCCTTTATATCCCTATATGCCCTATATGATAAACGACTTCCAATGGCATCCTTGGATGTTTCCCCCCGCAAGCTACCATCGAATCTAGACCTGCCATCGATGGGCCATTCGATGGGATCCATGCCAAGAGACATTTTCCACCCATTAGATCCATGTCCTGGGCAAAATTAAACGCTGTCCCTTTTTGGAAAGGACCTAAAAATCAAAACCCCTAAGCCCTGGAAAAGCTGAAGTTGAATATTGACTTGTGTGTGTTTTTTTTCTGATGCATTGCCCATACCTGAAACCTGTCCGCTGGTTGATTTTTTCTCTCTTGGCCGTCAATCTATGCTAAAAGGTTGAGCTTTTAGTAGGACACATCTCCTGACTTGCGTATTAAGGTGGCATCTTGGAATCTACCACCTTTTTTCTGTTAACCCATTTCTGCAGGATGCAAAAAACGCAAGTGGAAAAGGATCAGCTTAGGATCTGCGAACAATGTGATTGCCAGCCTTTGGAAAATAATATATTCAATATATTAATGTATTAATGCATGTATGTATCATAAAACTAAGTATGTGATAAAACAATTCCATATAAGTTGCAGTCCATGTCTAGCCGCTTAGCCCAAGCATCTGTACATGCATCCTCTGCCATCTCCTCACGTAGCTTGGAACGAATCCATTCCTGCAAACCGCCGTCACATCACAAAGGAGGCAAATCAAATGCAATGGAAAATATTGGGTCTATAATCCCACAGGATCCATGTATGGCATATTTACCTACATTTGGTCGATATTAATGGCAAATGTAGGTAAATACGGATCCTATGGGTAATGTCATCAACCACATGTTTTTTTTTTCAAAATCAGTTCTTACTTTATTAATTGAAATGATCTGCAAAGCTTTTGGTGGCACAGTGAGATCCCAATGCCTTTACAACTAAGATTTTTGTGAAAAGGGGAATGTCATGGGAAGCTTTCTCAGGAGGACACCTTTGGAAGTTCCACTACTCGTAAAACGCCCTTCTCCAACAAGTGGATTGCGCAGAGTTTAGTGATACACCAAAAGTCCCATGCCATGTCAAGTAGGGAATAAACTATGGGTAGCTGAATCTCACATATATGATCATATATGTGCAAATAACATACATTCTGTTCATAAAAAATGCTCATTATCTATACCCCCATCAGAAATATAGGTTCATTCCCAATAAACAAGGGCAACTTCTTTGTACCAGCTGCACCAGCCTGAAAAAAAATCAACAAAAAAACAGGATTCACATGGATTCACCTGTTTTTGGCGCCACATATCCTCAAAAAAAGAGACTCAAAGGACCCAAACTGTTCTTCTGTGTGATGTCTTTTCCTGCAGCTTCTAGTCTATATATACTGTAGTTTTTTTCTGGAATCTTTGAGCTCAAAAAATGGACTTGGTGTGTTTTGTGAAACCAGCGTTCGACCAGATTTGACAAAAAAACAAAAGGTTGAACCAACAACCACTATTTTAAAGCAAATAACCACCACGACACCAAACAATTGGGTGAGTTGTCTCAGCAACCACCCTTCAACAATCCTTCCATTTGGAGGGAGATTTCATAGCAAATCCTGTACCACACCGAGCTCCTCTTCTGGATTCTTCTGTACAACAGGGGTCCTCAAGGTCTTCCCGGATTCAGAGGAGGTGGGGGTGACCCAGTGGCTGTGAGCCGCTGCCCTGTTACCGGACCAACCTAGTCATCATTGTGTTCACTCATCACCTCTTGCCACTAAGGTGTCGTCAATTGTCATGGTTGATCATAACTTGACTTGTCATTTCTCATGATCCCGCGCTATCAATTATGGGTATTCTAATGGTTTGTATTTGTCTAAAGGTTCTGTATGCAGCCATTTATTGCTGATGCCTATCGCTTGTGATGCTGTCTTGATGCTGGAAACCATCATATTATCATGCATCACCTGTAAAATTGATATTATGATGTTTCCAACCCAACTCCCATACTGCGCTAGAATCATCAGCATTGTTACCCCCCTTCAAGATCTGGAGTCGTCACCGTTTCCTGCTGAAAAAAATCCACCAGGCCTGCAACGTGAGCGCGCCCGTACAATGGACTTGCGCACCTGGGGAGGTGTCCGAGTCAAACAGAAGGAACGACCTCTTTGGGATACGAATCCATCCACCGTTCAAAGAGATGGTTTTACATGTGCAGATATGAATCCGGAGGTTGGGATGTAGTTGGGATGTATTGGGGATGGGATAAAATAATTTATCTTTTGTATGTAAAATTTTATAAATATACACAGTAAGTATGTATATATATATATGTATCCGCAAACTTGCAGTTTGCAATCCATTTTCATGACAAATTACCAAATTCTTGGGATATCCCCAGGGGTATCAACAATGGCACGTCAGACCCTGTCTGTGGCAAATATTAGGAAAGATTCTATAGGATTGCAAAAAATGCTGTCCGAAATCCTTTGAGAATCCTGGCTGTGAGTTCTCTGGTGGTGGTGCTTCCATGTCAGTTTTCAGGGCTTTTTTGCTTTTCACAGGTGGACATTTGAAGGTGACTGGTTGTCGACAACTGCAAGGATATTAAAACCTACGACCTCTGAGACGACATGATGTTCCTCTGCGAAAATGCCACCTTTTTTGACTTCACAAACGGTAAAACTAATCTTTTCATGGACTTTCGTAGCAGTGATTTTGGCTCTTGCTCATTTCAACACAGCTTTCAGGGTTTTGACTTTGAAATGAATGATTGTTTGGGGATCTTTGGGGAATTTTTCATAATCAACCAATTCTCGAACAACGAAAACATGATTAAAAAAAACAACACATTTGAATCTAACTTTTAAACACAAAAAACATAAAAAAAACAACAAAACAACAAAACCCTCTCATCTTCCAGTTGCATCCAGTATCAACCAAAAACCTCCGGGGGTTTATTGGTTGTTGTTGGAACCGTTGAGATCCAAGAAGCCCGTTCTGTCGTTACGTCTCGGCCAGGTGGTCCACCACGATGTGCCGAGGGTGGGGTGATGTAGCCACCATGGTGAGTCCTAAGTGCCCGGAAGGGACCGACGTTTTGGTGGTGGAAAAAAACAACAACCTTTTTAAGGGAAAACACATGGAAAACAAATGGAAAATCTTGAAAAGAACTCGAACTCAAAAAAAAAACAGTTTGTTTTTTGGGAGTCCCGTTTTCTTGTTGTATGGGTGATTGACTGAAATGAATGCGTGTATCCCGATGTTGAAAATTCAAGTGGTAGGTATATAATATATGTAGCAAATTGCACCTCCAAAACGAACCAAACGTCACACTGATATCAAAGGGAAAAGGTAGGAATAACATCCAGTAGCTATATTATTATATGATTTAAATATATATATATATATACATATATGAATAATAACTCTTCCACCTTTTTCTTTTCGAAATCACAAATGTACCACCAAAACCTGTGCCTAACATGGTGAGGATTGAATCCTCTAAGTCGACGTGGCTTTTGGGGCACCAGGGGTGAATCGAAACGACCTTCATCGCTACCTTTCCACCACCAGTGCCAGTTTCCAATCCAAGGCTCTGAAGATGCGCTGGCACCGGCTCCGCGCTGCTACGCCTTGCAAGGAGGGTTTGAGTGATTCATCCATGGACAGGCTGCACATTGGATAACGTTCTGTTTGATTTTTTCAAAGTGGAAAGGGGGAAAGGTATATAAGAATCTACTTTCCTGTCAGCTGAAGATTGCTGAACCCATGGCTTCATCACATTTTACCCGGATGAATCTTCTCAGTTTCTCAAGCTTAACTATGAAGATTACTTGTCCTGAGATTTCAGGAAACGGAGCTCAACAAGAAACGTAATGACTACGCTGAACGTCCCTTAACCAACAGACAGTACTGTTAAAACTGGTCAATGAAAGGAAACTCCTTACATGATTTGAAAAGGACAAATTCCTGAAATTTGTGTATGAACGATATTTATTCATGATGAGTTCCGTGGCACCACATTTCAAATCTTTCTTGAAGAGCTCCCAGCCGCCTGACAGTCCAAGCAGCATGGATCACAGGTGCCTGTCTTGTGTGCCTGGGCCATGGGTTTCCCGGGATGATTCCACATGATCCCTGATGCACCACCCCCCCGACAATGAACGGCTACATGAAAAAACTAATCAAATCTACAACTACTACAACCCACAAAGATGTTGGGTTTCCATGATAGTTTTTCAAGGGTGCCAAAAGTCTTTCTTTATCTTTGCAACGTGGCGTTAGGGGATGTTACGGGCTGAATCCCATGCCATGAAAATCCATCGAAAGTCACTGGTTACGGGGATTCCCAGCAAGGTTGGCTGACAAACTTTTTGGCCCGTGGCTGGAAGCAGTGAAACTGCACATGATGAGCACATTATAAAGAAACACCAAATCTCCAAAGAGAACAGGTGGCAAAGATCTTCATCTTCACACATTGTTTGGGTGTGAACACAAAACACATTCTAAGACTAAACCTTCAAAATTAATGATGAGGGACATATTTTTCAAAAAAGTCTGGGGTTAAGTCTCAGTTTAGCTTGTTAGTCTTCGACTCATAGAATGGAAATTAATGGAAATTTCCGCAGCTTGTTACTCCTCAAGGCTAGTAATAAATGCGTGAAATAAGAATACTTGGCTGCACAATTCAAACTGCTTATGGATCAATAAAAACAAAACATGACAAAACCATTGAACCAATGCATCTCAGGATTTTGGTATCAATAAAGAGCTATGGGTTATGGACGTATATTGTCTCTATTCAAGTGGCTGTCTATTGATCCATCTGCATGGGATGTCCAGAATGACCGGCCATTTCAAAAAAAACAGTTTTCCACAGAAATGATGATTTGGGGTGATGCCGCATGAACACGGTGATCGGAAATCTTTGCTAGATAAAATCCGTCTTGATTGTTGGGTTGGATGGCTGTTGTTTTTTCAACATGCTATTTCATCCAAAACTATTTTTTGATAGCTCATCACCATATGAAGGTCTTGAGAAAAAACACCAGGATGCTTAAACAAATGGTAGTTCATGTATATAGTTAAAATGTCTAAATACTGGAAATATATGCATATATATATATATTTATTCAACGCAATAGTCTTTTACCAAATCTGGATGTGTGGTGAAGTGGATATGGGGACCTCAGTGCGCCCTGAGGTCCATGGCCTTCGTGGAGTAGAGTCGGTACCCAGCACCCACAGCAGGGTGCCGGTCTCTGTATGCTTCGGCACCTAGTTTGAAACAAAGAAAAGGAGGCAACAAAAAAACATCTAGTTATAACCCCAGCAACTCAGCAAACCCTATGGAAAAACCCATGGTTGTAAATGGGTATAACTAGGGATAAATCCACGAAAATAGTAGTTAGGGGGCAACCGCAACAGAAACCCTTATAAGTAGCTCGTCAAAATGGGTGAACATCTTCCCCAAATAGGGGTGAACATGAAAAATATTTGAAACCACCACCTAGGTAGGGTGAAAGTTTTCCCACGCGTTTTTTCTTCAACATACCGTATGTCCCAGAGTCCACAACCAAGCTGCTCCATGTTGCCCTGTTTTAAAGGCGGGCTATTCAACCCTCATCTTATTGCGGGGGAAGTACCCTCAAAAGCAACTTCTTAGGGGGTGAGGTCACGAGGTCCAAAAAACTGAAGCCTAACCCCTAAGAATCCTGACACCTCAAAAATGGCTATTTTGAGATCCCGGACCCCTGCTATACATGTTCCCCAACCCTTCCATTGGAGGGTCCTTGGGGATTCTTAGGGGCCGCCTTTCGAGTTTTTCGGTCATGTCGGTTTCATCGTTCTTTTGGTTGACAGAGACTTCGAGATGATTAACAAATGGGTCACTTTGGACCCTCACAAAGGCCCATGGAAGCCCGGTAAAACATCTCGAAAACGAAGTTCCAGCACTTGCAACAAACAATGCGATTCATACTTTGCGTCTTTTCACCTGCAACTTATGAAAGGCAAACCGGCCATTAAACATCGAAGACTCATGTATTGTGATGCTTGCCAAAGACTTGCAATCTGCAAATGCAAGGTCCCCAATGGCCGTCACCGACTCCGGGATAGTGATGCTTGCCAAAGACTTACAACCTGCAAAGGCACCCGTCCCGATGGCTGTCACTGACTTGGGGATTGTGATGCTTGCCAAAGACTCACACCCTGCAAAGGCACCCGTCCCGATGGCTGTCACTGACTTGGGGATTGTGATGCTTGCCAAAGACTCACACCCTGCAAAGGCATAGTTCCCACGTCCGTCACTGACTCGGGGATTGTGATGCTTGCCAAAGACTCACAATCTGCAAAGGCACCCGTCCCGATGGCTGTCACTGACTCGGGGATTGTGATGCGTTCCAAGGACTCGCAATTTCGAAAGGCACAAAACCCAATGTGCGTCACCGACTCCGGGATAGTGATGCTTGCCAAAGACAGACACCCCTCAAAGGCGCGTTCCCCAATGGCCTTCACCGACTCCGGAATAGCCGCCTTGACCACCTGATGGCATTCGCTAAAGGCTCTAGCAGGAATTGCTGTGAGAGAAAAGGGGATGTTAACTTGAAGGAAGCCCTTTACATGGATTGCCTCTTTTGCTGCGGCGTCAACTTCGTTTCGCGAGTATATGACAGTCGCTTCCGACTCGGCATGCAACATCCCCACAGACTCCAATGTCTGATCATCATCTACTAGCAATCCATCGGCCAGAACCTTTACTTTGAGGATTTTGTGCTCAATGGGATCTTCACAATGCTTCTTTTCATGCAGCATTGCTTTCAATTCTCTAATGGTGGTGTTCGGCACAACTTCAACGGTGAGGTCACCACCTTGTAGGGTCTTCAATTTCAGTTCATGGGGCATGGCGGCCATGGCGGCCAGAAAAAATTCAACAAGAAATTGCTCATTCAATCAAATACGACTTTTTAAATAGATCTTTTGTTTTATGCTGAATATCTTCCTCCCTCTCGAAAAAAAACTACGTCAATACCCTTGGTATGTGCAACCATACCATTTCTTTCTTGACTGCGTGTGGCATCGCGCTGAAGCTGTCCGCGCTATTTTTCGTGGAAAAATAGGTTGCTTCAGTCAAGGCCCATGAAACAAATAATCTGTTTAGCCTCAGTATGCTCCCCCTCCCCGGCAACAGTCATCACCAGGATTATTGTATCTCTAGTGGGGAATTCCCTGGAATTCTCTTCCAAACCTTCATTTCCCCGTACTACTGAGGTGTATCGATTCAAGTTGCTCACCACTTTCCCGCTCTCCCGTGGAAAATATGGAAAATGCTGAGAAATTGGGCTCCAAAGTTCAGCTCCAAAAGATCCAGGTTCAGATTTGACCACCAAAAATTCACAGCTAAGAATGATAGCCAAATGGGGCAATCATTCAAAACATACCCCCAATTCCCACAGCAAATTCTTCCTTGCCTTCTGGTCACAAATGGCAAGTGTGGCTGGATCTTCCATGCCTTGAACGAAAGGAACACATTAAAGAAGAACACGCTTCAGCTAGGCAAACATGATAAACTTGATGTGCCATCCCCATAAATAGTTACCTTTAAAATTTAAAATCATATAAAATCCTGATTCTGATGATGGAATGTTTCTTAACTCCTAAAAGAGATTTTACATGGTTTTAAAGTATATAAATCAAATTGACCAGGCTCTAGTCCGACGAATTTGAAAGCACCGGGGCCCAAAACCAAAGACTGAACCATGGCCTGTTACAAACCGAGGGTGTGCTCTAATCCAAGCAAATGGAGCAAACATGAATACAACGACAATTGAGCGACGTCGAAAACCTGGTTGCGACGGTGTTCTAATCCTAAAGTACTTTCGCCACCACTTTCCCCTCGCTTTCGCGCGCAGGGTTTTCACTTTCGCGAGCCATTATTGTCGTCCCCGGCTTTCGCGGCCACTTTCGCCGTAAAGTGTTCTTATTACTTGTGGTTGTAACCTTTAATACTATCGATCTAATCATCGGGCCTTGCCGGCGTGTCTAGTGGAGCCCGGCTCAGTAATGGATGGCTTATCTGCTACTGGTGCTGGTGGCACTGCTGGTGTTGGGACTGATGTGGTGCTGGTGGCAGTAGAGTCGCACATCTCAGGCCCAGGCAAGGCTGGCCGGAGGCTTTGGAAATGGAAGGTTTCACTTTCGCGGTGCTTTCGCGAGGCTTTCGCCCCACTTTCGCGGATTTTCATTTGGATTTCGGTAATTGACATGAAGTTCTTTGCATCCCAAACAGACTGAACAACTTTCTGCATACAATACTGAGGCCAAATTGGATTAATTGTGGAATATTGATAGACATAAGCCAACTCTGCAAGCAAAACCTCCCAAATTCAGACCAGAAACAACCACATCTATACTCTAGACATATCATCTTGATCACAACTTGATCATGTAAACTGTATGAATATATGTTCACTTTCGCGGTGGCTTTCGCGACTGCTTATTTTGAAGGCCCTTTCGCGCAGCTTTCGCCAAGCTTTCGCGCGTGGGGTTTTGGCTTACGCGCAACATAAAAATATTAACGTTTATCTAAAACCCTTACATAAGGGTTTTTGATGCTGCTCAATTAGCCTTTTTTCTTTGCAAACAAAACATACAAAACAAGTATGATCTGATACATATGCGTTTGTCTCACATTTGCCCGTGGAAAAAAAATCTGTGTTACAGTTTTCAATTTTCGTCTGGATATAGTCATATATATACATAGTTAGTCTATACAGTCCCTGATGCTTCGCCCAAATCCATTGAGCAGAGAAAAATCATCTGAGTATGTTGTTCAGGTGAAGCATTTGATTTCATACTGTAGATGGAAGTCTTGCACCACCTCGGAGTAAATAATGGGATAAACTACTTATCAACTGATGCAGGATTTCTTCCATCAACAGTATCTAGGTCCAGGTACGCATTCATTTTGTAAAACCTTTGCACCGCTTGTCGACACAAGGCATTCACCTTTTGCCTTAAAATTCAGATCTTGAACGACCTCGCCTTGGATGAAAACCACCAAAAAAAAATTATATACCGTTCCTTGAAAAGGAATTGGTCGTAATTACTGTATGAGTTTTCAAGCGCTTTATTAATAAACAAATCTATCAATGTCAAACACTTTATACATATCGCATTCAATAGTCAATTTGGATCATCTACCTGAAGATCCGATTTGAAAACAAGAAACATATTGCGAAACTATCACCTAAGTTGGGGTAGTTGATAAAACCAACGCACCTTTACACAACCGAATACATGTTTCTGATTGTTTCTGTTTCTCATATGCACCAGGACGAAGTGCCCTCAATGCCGGGGCAGTACGGAGTTCCCACTAATCATCTCGGCTGCCTTTAGGCCATAGAATCACACCACTTCTGCATCTGCTTGGGAGTACCGATGCGGACCGCGGTATTGAAGCAACTTCCACTAATTTGGAAGTGACAGCTTGTATGGTTTACAACGATTACAAACAATATCAAAGAAGCCTCACTAGTTTCAAGGTTTTTAAATTGTTCAACTCTCTCATCTCCCTTGCATCTAGTTATGTCTGCTTTTTGGAAGTACATGTGGTGATGATATTTTCGCGTTTAGACGTTTGAGTCAACATCCGGAAAAAAAAAACACATAAGTTGCATTATAATGGCCACAAACAACCACCTTCGAGCCAATAGCAAACGGAAAACAAACTTGCTGAACTTGCTTTGATGGAGGATTTATGCGTCAGGAATGGGGATTGGGAAGGCGAAGAATAGCAAAGCAGTGGTGAAGCGACTTTGGATATAGATCTCACTGGATTTGTTGTGATCTTCCTTTGACCAAAAGAACCGGGCAAGTCTCAAATCAATTCACACAGTATATCACATGTTGAAAATAGTTGCAAAACCATCAATTTTGCAGTACCAACATGTAACCAAAACTGCATGGCATGACCCATGGTGAACATCAATCACCCAAACACATGAGACATGTAACATAGATTCAGATGGTAAGAATGACTGTGACAATCTGCCTCCAACCCCGTTGTGGTCAGGTTCCATGTCAGTTTTCGTAGGTCTTGCCAAGAAAAATTGGTTGCCATACACTGGATCAATATCAAGGCCATAGAGGTAGGCATGCCTCCCGAAGATTAGGGGATGAATACTACTCCAAGTCCAACTATCCAGGTGCAACTATGGATGCGTATATAAATATGATCACACACGCAACAATGTGGCGGGGTGCCATCAACACGAAGAGAGCAACCGTAACTGGCCCATCGACGTCAGAATTGTTATGCTTGTCAATGCTCATGAAATTTCATCACGCAACATATACTTCTATCAATCCTGGCACAGCACAACCACCTGACCTGAGCTAACAAACCATGACCTATGCACCTACGCATCACATAGACTAGATACCATAACAACAGGTAATATAAAAAACTCATGAGATTCCTTACTCATCAAATTTGAAGACACCTTTTTGATAGATGTAAGTGAAGCTCTCTGCTAGATTTGGCATTTTGATGCATTTTGGGAGTCCTGTGGCAAAATGTTCCATGGCTAAAGAGCAACCCTTCTTAATGGGAAAGTTTGGTGGTAGCTCCAAAGTGATGAATTGTCGTTGGGAATTTTTCGATGTCCCCAGCTCCACCAACTCTTCAACCAACTTCAGATTTACTCGATCTACATTCATTCATTTCGAACTATCAAAATTATGGAATTGGTTTCATCACAAAGAACAACTAGTTGGTGGTTTCAACCCATTTGAAAATTTTTAGTCAAGTTGGATCATTTCCCCCGGAAAGGGTGAAAATAAAAAAATGTTTGGAACCACCAACTAGAGAATGTTTGTCAAGTTTGAATTATTTTCCAAGGACTGCGCCCCCCCTGACCAAACTTGGAACGAAAGCACGGCTGTTTCAGAATTGACAGCTGCAATAAATACAGGCCGCATTCAACGCATCTCTCCCCCCTGTTTTCTTCACTTCACATACATTAGAACATCGCGACTCTTCGCTCCGCGGCAAGACGCATACTATCCGGGTATCCCTTCAAGATTTTGAGGGCCTTTGCTTTAGTCACTAAGCCCAAATGTCATCAAACCACTTCGTCAAACAAGAAGCTGAAACAAAACACAAAATTTTGGCATCTAGCTCTCCACCCATCACCTCTCAAATAAGATCCGTCTTTATCGAAAGGCACAATTTTACAAACAAACCTATATCTCGGAACTGCCAGTTGCAGTTCTGCTTCCCCTTTTTTCCAACTTTCCACCCTGCAACTTCACTTCTTTCACAGGTTAATCATAGGCATCTTGAAGGTTTTGACCCTTAACCTACCCTCGTCATGACCGTCTCAGTCGTCAATGCATCAGCCTGGCAAAAGCTGAAATATCGCCGTCTTTTTCATGGGAAGATTCCGGGGTTTTCCATTATTGTGGGCATATGTGCGTCCAAATTAGAATACACTGGCCGGACAAGAGTTATGCTTGTTGAGTCTTCCTACTGCAAACCCTTTCCCCTTAGAATCCTTTTGTCAACATGATTCTGGTCAATTTTCACCCGGGAAAAGTTTTTTAGTTTATTATATTCAAAACCGGGGGAATATTGACCGTGCCACACCTGCCATGCAAAATGAACATGATAAATCGATCCGGTACAGACCAAGTCATGACCCAAACCTTCAACAAACGCAAACTTTCTTCCTGAAGTAGTGGATAATGAACACTAATAAGGGCCTCCAACGACTGAACATGAACAAATCACTATTTGAGTGTTTTCTTGCCCAGTTTTCCAGCAAGGACTGATATTTTTGTTCGGCCTCATACGTTTCATCAATTTCCCCCTCACATCATGTGAGCAAACGGGGTTGGGAATCCGTGTTTCGCATCATTGTTGGAAACTCGGACAATGTGAGGTCCCAAACATCATAGAACCTGTGCCGTGAAATCACAACGAATTGATAATGATAAGAACCATGTCCTTTGCCTTATCCTCACCTGACTACCATTTACACTTTATAGTCGTATATACTTTATATATGGCCGTACTGCAAAACACTTTTGGAACTAGTCCTATCTTAAATCCATTTAACACAAATGCTCTTTGTTTGCCAGCGCATACTTCTAGCTAGTGCACAAAGATGGATAAACAAATGCTTCCCTGTGCGAGATTTCTTGTAACTTGTGGGGTCTGAAAACCTGACATCGGAGAGCCTTTATGCCTTTCTGACGTCATTTGGGCCATGGCTTCACGCACACCTTCAACTCAACATGGCTCATCAACCCCTGCAAGAAAGTATGTATCCGATATCTAAAGTACCAACAAATCCACATATATCCAATACTGTGGCCATTTTGTTGTCAAGTCGCTCGCAAGTGAAAAAAAAACATCAGACCCAGAGCAGTGGTGCTGGTTTTTCAAGCTCAGCTGATCTCTGAAAACTTGGCAGGTTACAATTTGCAACCCCCAAAAAAACATATAAAAACCTACCATGGCTGCCATTTTTTCAATAAGACCCCATACCTGGACAAAACTTGGGAAGCAATTTTTCTCATCTCCAGGGTACGCCTCATCAACCGGCCGCCCTGTTACGAGGCATAGGCCTGGGACTTTTGCTACAACGTGGGCATCCTATAAATGGCCGATGATAAATGGATAACTGGGGTTAGAATCGGTTAGAACCCCTTTCAGTGGAGTTTTAAAGTTACTAACTTATAACTGGTAGGGGCTCACTTTGTACACATGAAATTTCCAAATGACCACTGATGCTTTGCATTGAAAAGACTCTTGTTCTTCATGTTCACAGCTTTGCAGATTTTCCGCAGGTGTTCTCATTGTTGATGTATGTGGCCAACGGCTCGCAAATTTTCGATTGTCAATTGCTTGGCCGCTTTGGGAGGCTTTACAAAGTCAGCTGCTCTTCATCATCATGTGAGTCTGGAAGTGCTTGCAATACACAACAAAGAACTTCTTCATTCCTAGAACATGGAAGGAACAAATCGCACAAAAACACAACAATGTTTTTCTTTTTGAGAAACTTCCCGCATGATATTCCCCATCTCCCATTGCCCCTATTAGTCCCTAATTTCCCAGCCCCAAAAACCTTCCGAAACCAGGAAACTCTTCACCCTCACCCCAAATGGCTCTGGTTTGCCAGCCTCAAAACGGTGCCTTCGTTGGCCAAAGAGGCAGTGGTGCCGGTAGGACCTTTCACATCTTTGGCCTGGAGGTTTGGAGGATTTTTCACCCGATTCGGTTTGGCAACAACAACCATCTGTCACAACTGCTATCTGAAAATTGTTTGAGAAAATAATTCAAGGGGACTAAAGTCAAATAGAATCAAAGCAATTATATAATCTATTTCAAGATTGGAAGATTAGCAAATCATTATCAGATTTGGACAGATTGATTGGGCGATTCATTTAAACCAATGGAGAAACTGCATTGTCGGGAGCCTTCCTATACTATACCTGTATATCCTATCTTAATCTCCTCAGTTGGGGTGCAAAAAACAACGCAATTTGCCCAACAAAAGCATCCATAATCAGGAAACGGTTGACTTTTGTTGGGGCTTTGGGATCAAATAATTGGAATATCTATTGGTGCCATCCATGAAGTGAGATAAAATGCAATTAGTTGTCGTCAAACAGACATATATAGACATATATTATATATAGGTTAATATATTAAATATAGATATATACATATATAAATATACATACATAACCAGAACATCTGACAAACAACCACTATGTTTATCATTCATCCAGGGTTGCGGAAGACATGTATCTGAATTGAAAAACAAAAAGCTGCTATCATTCCATCTAAATAGTCTTGGAACCGGCCATCTCGAATGCTGCTGGTGCACCTGCAGAAACATCGTCTCCGCCTTGTCCTTAGTGCGGTTTGTCCTATCACCAAGATGTCCAAGGAATGTCTGAATAAAACGGGTACTTGAACTTTATATCCTCCAAGGAACTAACACATCCCACCTTGGGAAAAGAAAAATCATCTTCAAAAATGGCTATAGAACGGGATATGTTAGTTCCTTGGAGGGTCACAACTTCAACTTCAACTCATTCGGGCAACTCCTTTCAAGGAATGCCAATGCCCAACAAATAAATTGTAATACAGATTTCGGACCATTGCAGCGTGGCGCCAAAGAGTTCTGAAAATGGAAGGACTAAGGGCAGACACAATCAACCCCGAGTGTACTCACAATGTATCAAAACAAAGCTGCTGTTCATGACAAAGTATTGCACCAATTGGGGGTGGTAGCTCATACATCAGCTGGATCCGTATAGATTATTTCCAAGTAGGAGGTTCGATGGTCATAATGGTGACATATCATGATATGTCTGTCAGCACTTCTGCCATTTTCAGCAAAGAATCAGCAGAAGCCACATCTAAATAGTCCAAATATGCCATGCCTGACCAGCAGCAAATGTCATTCCAAACAGCCTCATGAGTTGGTCATTTCATGTAGCCATTGGATACCCTCCCTAAAAACTAACAGTTCGCACCCGGCGGGAGGCCTTTTTCCCCCAAAGGAAACTCATCTGAACCAACCCTGGTGGTGCGAACTGTTAGTTTCAGGGAGGGTATGCCAGAATATTTTAGAAACCCACATGTTTTTTAAAGGGATGCTCACCTGTTGGGGAAACTCATGTTGCAAAGTTTGTGAAGAAACTCTCGATTATGGGATCAAATGTTGCCCTAGATCCCTCAAATCTGCTATCTCCATTGATGGATCGATCACTTGTCATTGATGGAGGCGGGAAGGTTCAAGCTAACAGTTCTGCCATGGTGAAATGGCAATCCTTTCAAGAACAACAACATACTAATAGAGGGGGGGTATGTACATCTCTAATTACTAAACCCAAACAAACAAGGATGATGGCTCCCAAAACAGATGCACTATATGGACGCCTGCTGGCAAGCTAAATCTTATGTCCACTGACTTGTGCAAATCTCAGGTGAGGTACTTCAGGGCGGAAGGTGGCACCAAAAAAAACAATAGTGCCTTCCAAGTGAATGTTAACATGTCAACGCTGGTATGCATCTATTTAAAATATGTATATGAACATAATATGTATATAAAAAATATAACTATATAATATCCTCCATATATTATATATCTCTATATCAAATATATGTAAAGGCAATTAAAATGCAGATGCATTTCGAGAGAAAGAGAGAAGAGAAAGACCCTCAACAGGTTCAACAACCCCCAACGGGTCGTTCGGCCTAGTGCCCGACGTCGGATAGGGTCCACTGGGATGTCCAGCACATCTGGCCTGGGTCAAAAGATTTTCACACTTCATGGTGGGGCCCCCACCGCCACCGATTTGCTGGAAGTTTTGATCCTTTTTTTGTTTTCATGGAAAGATGTCAGAGTCATAATAAGAACACCATGTTCATGGATTTTCATTTTCATGGGTAGGTAGCACAAAAACATTAAGTGTTCAGTGGTTTCAAACGTTCGGATTTCCCAGTTATTGAACTTCAAACTCAAGTTCCAGTAAACCAGTGAGCCCCAGCCGTTTGACTGCGATTGTCCTGACACGCTCTGAACATCAGAGGTTATCATACAGTAAGTATATATTACAGTATACGAGACTATAGGCCAAAATCATGAACTGCGGAGCTTCTTGCTACAAGGATATCGGGAACACTTTCCTGTGATTCGATTGACTCGTGGGGGCCGTTCTGGAATGGATCAGTACAAGGTAAAAAAGAGTTTATTGAATCCTTATGCAGGTATACATTTGTTGATTGATCCACTAACGACGCTTTCTGGCACTGCAAAGTCAGCTTTTGAAGCAACTTTCGGGCAATCTCCCCGGCAGCATCCTACCCATGACAACTGGATGACCTGATTGTGATGTCGTCCAAAAAAGAGTAAGAAAACCTCTTCAACCCCCATCACACAAAGGGAGCTTATACAGTCGGCAGACTGCCCCAGGAAACCCTCCACATCCAAACCAAGTACAACAAAGCAAAACAAAACCACCACCCACCCACACGCAACCTAACACACAAAAACTCAAAACAGCTAATATATTATCTTATCTTTATAGCTTTTAATACCAGTAAAAATTATATATACATACGTACACATTTTATCTCGTTTCCAGTTTGGTACGACAAGGACGCCCCCGCTGACAACGCCACCTGGACTCCGGAATCATGCCAAGAGACTTCGGAATCCCAACGCGACGCAACAAAGCACGCACGTGGCCCTGGCTGTCACAGGTCCCCGGTTCCCCGTTTTTTTCGCCTTTATTTTAAAGGGATTGTTTTGTGAACCCAATGGAAAAGGTGATTGAACCAAGAAAAATAGGTAAGATTCAGGGAAGAAATGAATCACTTAACTTAAACACACAAAAAAAACAAGTAAATTACAACATCTGGGAAGAAATGATTGAGTTTTGCAGCACGAGTGTCGCTAATTTTGCCACGATTGAGGCGGTTTCAAGAAACAAGATCAGTACAGTAGATATAAATGTTCAATGTTTTGATTGAGATGCTTGTTAATTGTTCAGGGCTAAACAAAAACAACATCTGCCAAGCTGAATCTAAGGCATTAACAATGTGCTCAGTTGTTTTATATTGCTTTATGTCCTAGGTGGAACCCTTCCCAGGAACTTACAGGTAAGAAATGGGCGGGGAAGGAACTCAAGAACTCAAAGGGTGAACTCCCAACAATGTTTGCGTAAGAAAAACCAAGCCAAACAAAAATCGAGAGCAACAAAAGACATATATGTCTACTTTCCATTCTTTCCATCTTTTCCATCCCTATGTCTCACCCAAAACCCACTGTCTAAACAAATCTACGCCTCAAGGAGCTCAGGTGTTCCTAAAGTCTCGGGCAAATCGAAAAGTCGAAAGCGATGATGTTCCACCACCTTGGGGCCAAATTGCTGGGGCCATCACTTCTCAAGGTGTCTGATATATGATTTACAAGTATCAACCAAGGGGTTGAGGCAATGCGGGTTCATGTTGGTGATTGAGCTTATCCTAAGGTCCTAAGGGGCATTTAGATGCATTTAGTTTATATACAATTCATATCACTTCTTCACTGGAGCCGTCCTGAAGGTCCTTCCCTTTCTTGAATATGTTTCTCTTTGAAATGTTCTAGTACAACAACCAAAATGTAGCATTGAGTAGAATCCTTGGTCCGAGAAGACTCCCTACGAATTTGTTTCCACAGCATGCTCAATTCAAACATTTTGACAGTTCATTCCCCGAACAATGACAAGATTGAGGTAGTACTCGAAGAAACACAATGCGAAACAACGAAGTTTAAGGATGTTGTGTGTGTGTGTGTGATTGTGTTTGCTTCTGATAAATACCGCTGAGTTGAATAAACTGTTCAGTGTTGTACTGTTCCAAAATTTTGGCTTGCAAAGTTTGCTTGCCTTAACAAATGGAGGTTTCTTCAAGTTTTAGTGTTCAATTCCCCTCACATCTGGCCACACAGAAACCATGCGAAAGGATGTCTGAATCCAGGTGCAGAGTTGCTGCACTACTTTCCCCCATCCACCTTTTCATAGTCAACCCACATTTGCAAAAAAAAATCAAACATCCCTTCCTCACCAACCAAAGAAAAAAAACATCTTTTTGGTGAAACCACCACTATACTCTACAATGATATACTGTGTAATATAAGACTTGCGATCGTGTGAATCATAGGTATGCCCATAACTTTACGAACCGCCCAACTGGGTTTTCCCAACGGATGATCTACGTCGTTCTTCTCGTATGGGTTTCAAGGTGGCGGACACGGGACGTGGCAGCCTCGGGGGTGTTCGTGTTTGTAGTTGGCCGCTGGCAGCAGATATAGGAAAGGGCATCTTGGTTAGAATGTAATGACCTTAACGCTTTAGCCATTGGCCCGAAAATCACCGGTCCCTTTTGGAAAGAGGCTTAACCACTACCCAACCGACTAACCCCTAGACTGGAGCAAATTGAAAATGAAGCCGATGATCCCTGGCTCTGTTCATGCATCCTCCTCCTTTTCAGTGGTTAGTTAGGCAAAGTAATGTTACATAACAGGGAATGTATCCCTTGACAACTCAGCAAAATGGTTAAAATCCTGCATCACTCAGCATGTGTGAAGCTGTAAATCGTAAATCCCATGGGCTAAACATGTATAAAGAACTAAAGTACAGCTGTACAAAATCGCTAAGGAGGATTTTGATATCTTAAAATGCTAGTGAATTCATGTGAGTTCTTAGGATATCCTACCATATCCACGGGTTAACCATCCACTACTGCCAAATGAGCCGCCATCTGAGCCGCCCAACCCTGCAATCTTCCGCACTGTAGCCGTGAGCAAGGCAGCTCGTATGGCCACAGTGGATGCAACATCCAAGGCCTTATTGACCATCATCATCAGGGTTTGCCATAATCACTTGAAACAACCCTAAACAATTGGAGAAACACAGAAACACTGCATCACCAAGGGACAATACCTGTCAATCTTTAGGGTTGATTTCCCCATGTAACGAGGTGCTTATGGTGGAACCCTGATCATCATCCCCTTTTGAGGCCGTGTTAAGATTTTTCCCTACTTGTACATATAGTCACCTAAAATAAGTAAGCATGCATCCCACCCAAACTAGGGTGTAAAAAGTAATCATCCCAAGAAGCCGTTTGATATGTGGTTTGTTTAATTCGCTATCCCCTTAGTATTCGTATGCTCCACATCCAAGAATTACAGACAGTGTTGCTAACAATTCCAAATATGTGTGCGCTGTGCTGTAGTGTCCATCAACGGTTTGGAGACACCCCTGCAGATGAACGGCCGGAACCTGAAAATCATCAACCTTTCAGCTAAGGTTGTGCAATGATCATGCTATCTGGGTGAATGATGTAAACATGTATTGCCCTTGCTTCGGTTTAACAATGGAAAAAATGCAGTACCTGCACTGGAGGGTGGAATTGCCATACAACACAATACTTGCACAATAGAATCTTTGTTGATATATTAAGGGGGGATCTCTATAGATGTATAATTGGCTCTTGCCAAACATGTCGTGTATTTGTAAAAAAAATCCTTCAAACAATCATTATCGAAAGGGGTGCTATGATTAGCGACTTCAATGCACATTTTAAGCTGGCTACACAAGAGGGTGGAAACCCTGCTGAAGATGGCCATTCTCGGTGGTGCATAAGGAAAAGCTATAATGATAACAACACAAGCGCATAATGTGTATCTATGTGGCTTTGTTCATTCATTTGTTTGATACTTTCTTCCCAGTTTTCGTGGGACAACTGACATTTGCACTGATTTTTGCATCTGTTCAGCCATTACTTCCTCATTGACATTTCATTAATTTTGCTGGTGCCTCTGATCTCAATACTTACATCTCCCCGTAAAAACAAATCCTATGCTCATCTCCCTGGGACCACCCAACACGTTGCCCACGGCCATTCTGCTGTGTTAGGGAAGCTCCACCCTGATTGCAGCAATCATCGGCTACAGTTTTGCTGAGTGAAAGCTGAAGTCAACGAATTGTTCATTGAGATTCTATGACCCTCAAGCAGTTGCTGGTTGCAACCCCTTTGAACAAAAATCATATGCTCGTCAAATTGGAAATCAATCCATATTCCCCACCAATTTTCGGGGTGAAAATCAAAAAATATTTGAGTTGCCACCATCTAGTCGTCAAGTATTGCTTCTGAACCCCATACCTTGGCAAGTGAAAAGTTGAACTCTTCCTCAAAAAAAAAGAGGTCTGGTTAACATGGAAAAAACAACGCCACCAGTTTCATCAATCTCCAACCTGAAAAAAACACCTATATAAACATCACAGCACCAACATGTTTTTCTTCCACATCCGAAAAATCCACGTTTCATCCACGTTTCATCCACCAAAACAGCTAAACTCGGAACCTCCACCAAAGCAGCCACAGAAGCAAGGTCACCGGAAGATGCAGCCAACATCAAAGGTGAAGCGCCTGGTAGGTGATTTTTTGTTGGAGCCCCTGGGGAGTTCCATCATTTTTCCATGATTCCATGTACGGAAACAGTAGTTGAAAAGTAGATGGCACAATCAGTCCCTACATATTGGTTTATAAGGACCCTTTACATCCACCTAGCTTTTGGTATCGGCAAGCCATCTATTTTTGAATTTTGACCTTAAGGTATACATTCCTTTCTTTGGGGGGAGGGTGTGGGGGTTGGGGGACTTAAAAGTTGGACCCCCCATTCTTGTTCAAAACTTATACCGGGTGAATCAACAAAACAACTTCATTTCAAGAGTTTTTTTGATGTGCTTGGGCTTTGTAGTTGTTCCGGCATCCGCAGGCTTTTTGAAGGGGATCACCCTTTGGGACCCAGGTTGGGGGTTGGATCCTCCAACAAAAATGCCTGAGAAAGTTCACATGTTTCATAAGTCGATACTGATACAGTACATCCAGCAGAATTGGGGGATAATATGGGGTATACCTACATCTTGTTGTGAAGGGTTGAGACATACAGCTAGAAGGGGGGGGGCATAAATCATCATAAAACAACAATTACCCTCCCTGAAACTAACATAGCCCATGAATATCACCATCTTTCCTGGTAAATACCATCAAAATGGTGGATATTCCATGGCTATGTTAGTGTACAGGAGTGTAATATAAAGCAAACAATTGAACCAACCCCCAGGACTGGACCTTGAAAATCCGTCAGATTGGGATCAGCTTGCAAGGCAATAAGCCTCAGCATCCGGCTTGCAAGGCTGTTGATGGTTCAGAAATCCGGCGATCACCAGAGGTTGGAAGTTAATCCCAGTATTTACAGGGTTTTTGTACATTTGAGGTGGTGCAGGATTTCTGAAACATCAACAGTATATCATATATCAGTATGTTGACATATTATGTTCATTACACTATCTCAGTATATAATGCCTGTTCCATTGGAAACACGCACATCACCATCTCCATGGACTTTCTGGATTCACATCTCAAGGATCCTCAAGGTAGATGAACCACAATCATGGTAAGGTAATGTAAGGTACGTATACCCTCTAGTTGAATGAACATACAGCCACTTCCTTCACTGTTCCAACATATGTTTCAGCGGTCATGTTGATATATCTCAAAAAATAATGAACAGAAGAGAGCATCAAAAACTTTGAACACAAAATAATAAGACACTTAGCAACCAACTCATAGTTGCCATTGGATGACATTTCTTCAAATGCATCGTTGATTGGTCCTTTCATTGACTTGGGCTACCCCATATATTAGTTTCCAAGTTTGGCTTCATCACCTGTCATTCCGCGCCATTGATGACATTCGAAAAAAAAAATCCCTTTGCCTGTTTGGAGGGGGTGGATTCCACACAACCTCACACACGGCACAACGGTGAGAAAGGCCATTTCTCGAAGTCCCCGCGCAAGCCGCGTCTTGCAACGGAAGAGCGCTGTCAAACGCAGCGCAAAACGCTGGCGTGTGGAAAGTGGTGTTTCTGCAACAGGCAAAGGTTAATTGAACTTATGTACAGCCAGATTAAAAACAAATGGCACAATTTCAATGTTCTTTTTTCGGGCAACATACCTGACATAGAAATGGATGGAAATGGTATATACTGCCAGCAAATTTAAGTGGTGATATGCTACAAATTACCAACTCCTCCCTTTTCAGCGTTCCCAAAATCCATCAACAAATTCCCCAAGTTTGGTGGTTTTTCAGATTCCCCGAGAACGGTAAATTCACCTATAGTCACCAATCTATTGGAAACTTGCAGTTTCCATAGCCAATTCATGTTTCTTTCCAGGAAAAACAAAGACCGGTAAGTACGGCTGGGTTGTTAAAAAGGTGGAAGAACTATATTCCACGTCAGCACTTTGGAGTGAGGAAAAACATCATAAACATGGATAATCGAGTGATCAAGTTCCGGTTTTCAAATGTTTGCACGAAACAATCGTCAGAAGACAAAATCGCAGTGAAAAACATGTGGGAAGAAACAACAAGTTCCTGTGAGAGCCCTTTATGACTGGAAGTTAACATCGTTCTTTGGGATGTCTGTGGGTTCCGTCAATTGCAGAAACGACCGAAACAAGGACATAAAGTGGCCCAAATGGCCATCACCTGCATTTTCAACCTCAAATGTTTGGATTTTTTCGCGACCAAAAGTGCGACCAATATTGGATGAACTTGTGTATAAGGTATCAAACTACATTTTTCAATTGACATTTGCAGCCCCTCACGTTCACATACGGCTGGAATGTTTGGAATATTTGCTAATGGAAGCAGTCTCGCGACTCGCATCCCTATCCCTGCACGATGTCAGGAACATCATTTCAATATCTTCAAATCAAACGGAAACAAAGAAAAGGCAAGCAACTTTCAATATAGCACACGTCTGTGGCAAAAAATCACCTTGAGATATTTTTTTGGGGGAAACTGTGTCACCTACAAGGAACACTGTGCTACCACATCCGAGCGGAGAAAACGTTCTCAAAATGTGCTCGGACTTGGATTCGGCCAATGCTGACATTCCAGAAATGCAGCCAGGAGTTGCTATGGAGTTACTTCTCTTTTTTGTAGTGCGGCATATTTTGGGATGGCCATGCAAAATCATGCCAGATATAAAACTGTCCATGGCATCATGTTGGAACTATTCGCAGCCCTCTTGCAAGCTAAGATGGCTGGCTGCAAATCTATCCTTTCTCTGTTAGATACATCTATTTTCATGGCAATTTTTCTCACCCAGCTAGGATGGATTGAGGTGCTTCCCGTTTGAGGTCTGCAAGTGGCTGAATTCGCAAAAGTCATAGGTCATCGTATCAAGCTTGTTAAAAGGTATCAGTGATTTTTTTTCATGAAGTGGTTGACCTATGTTGACTTGGGTACCGTTTTAAGTATCATCTAAAGGGATCTATAATAGGGTAGGTTGTGATCAAATTTACCTTCCTGAAACCTTTTAAGGACAATGAACAACTTTTCTGATAAATAATGCTGTAAGCACATCGTAAATCTATACTAAGGCTCATTCATCTTTCAGTTTTTGACCTCCACACTAGTAGTTTTCATGAGGTCGGGGTAGAAATCACCTCAACAACATTCACAGAGATCTGGTTATGTACCCATCAGAAAAAAAAACGCACGCACACACAGGAACAATTCCTTTCTGTTTCTGATCCATTTTCCTCAGAAACTATAAGTTTTTGGGGGTCCCTTTCAATGAAAACTCACCCATCATAAGTCCCATAAGTATAAAGATTTATAAAAATGATAGAAATATAAAACTAATTTTGGATAAACCCCAAAATCATTCACCAAACCCAAACAAAATGAGGCTATTTTTGGGATTCTTTTACCTTATATATAAATCCACCAAACTTCTTCCGTCCCCAAAATTCTTATGTTGTTGGCAAAAAAATCCAAGATCGATCCAACTTCCTGAATGGTTCCCAGCACTTCGCCTACCAGCCGCCCCTTGCCACTGTCCAAGGTGCAGCATTTCAAACGACGAAACGTGGCAAAGCTTATGGATTGTTCTTTGGTGTTTTTTACCCCCCCAAGGTTTAACATGGAACCTGAAAATGGCACGACCTGCAATAGGAGATTCCTGTTGGAAAAACATGGTTCACCTGAAAATGGCACGACCTGCAAGTAGGAGATTCCTTTTGGAAACCCATCATTTTTTTGGGGTTCCATGATAAACCAACGTGGAGTGTATATACTTCACCGTGATGGGTTTAGTCAGGGTTTATCACCCACAAAACCAGTTTCCTACCACGTGAAAGGAAGTTTTCCGGAAACACAGTTGGTCAAGGTAAGATGGAACATGAGTATGACCAATAGAAAATCAAAGGGTAGAACGGCAGAACTTCAAAAGGAAGGTAATTTGGAACTTGAAGTTTCTAGTTGGTGGCTTCAACGCAATTGAAAAATATCAGTCAAAATGGGAATCTTCCCCAATTTTCGGGGCGAAAATAAAACATATTTGAAACCACCAACCAATTTTGAGTGCGTTGATGAATCATAACTCATGCACTGTCATCCTGAAAGTCTTTGAAGCTTGAGATTTCAATGACATATTTCGATGTTTCGCTCACTTTACATTCAAATTTACTACAATAAACCATTATATAGATCATGAATTAACCATCAAGCAATGAGGTTCCATGAAACCATCAAAAATCATCTTGACATCTGAACATCCTCCTGAGACTCTCTGACATCCTGACTTCTATTTCCATCAAGGTGTTCTGTGGTCTGTACAAGGCTTCTCAGCTTTCCCTCTGCTGAAGTCCTCCGATTGGAAGTAGCCAATCCTGAAACTTCGATTAAAAGGATTGATATAGGATACCTATAGGATACCTAAAGGAATAGGGGTACACACCACAAAAAACTAACATGAGAATGGAACAACTACAAGATGAAGATGTATCTCCTCTTAAGAATAGGAAAATTGGAGCCAGCCATGTTTAGTTTTTGGGAACGGAAGATTTTCCAAACAAAAAATCAACCAACTTTTGAATGGCACCTTCTTTCCTGGGTGAAAGACATGGGGAATTTGTGCCATCTCCGTTTCATCTCCTTTGATGGTGTAGTGCCGTCATTTTTATGAATAATCTCTAAACTGGGGTACATCACCAAAACACCATGCTTCATCTGATAAAAAGTCAACATCTTGCAACACAAAGCTGGATAGAACAACTTGACAACTCTAAAGTAATAATGCCGAGCAACCATTGAACTCTCAATGATGATCTTTCTCAAAGAATTGCTTCCTCAATGCACACACACACACACACACACACACACACACACCACACCACAC
>DF241402.1:22358-82380 GCA_000507305.1 Breviolum minutum Mf 1.05b.01 | reverse complement strand
AGAGTAGTCAATCGTTGAACTGGGCACTGAGGGTGTACGATCCTGCCCATGGCCTCCTTGTAGAGGAACCTCAACTCCGCCACTGTCTTCTGTTCCAGCTCGGAAGTCTTCATCTCCCCTTTGCTGGTCAAAGCCTTGACCAGATCTGCCTTGTGAGCTGGAATGCCATGTGTCCTTTGGTGTAGACGAGGTGGATTGTTCTCGATGCGCCAGCACGTCACACACTTGGAGATGGCCATGATCAGGGGAAGGCTGAGACTTCCACGCAAGACGGAGCAATCGAGGGGGGATTGAGCAAAATGAGTGCTGCAGAATGTTTCGAAAAATATCCCTTTTTGACAAATGGGAGGACCAAAACCATGTTTCACCTTTCCACGATTCGGACAAAACAGGAAGACTATGAGTATCCCATCGATACATTTGAACATGAACCTTGCCAGGGTGAGGTTGTTCATCAAGCAAATTGGTATCGCGAACATGAATGGCGAAAGGAGCAACCGAATCCAAGTCAGGTCTCTCTTGCCACAAAGCTTCACGAGATTTGATGTGACAACGTCGAACCATATCTTTAATGCTCCAATCCCAATAATCATTTTGGAGGTCAACACCCTTAGGATCAGGATCAGAAATAGGTGCCGGACCAAACGCTAAACTGTCACCTACAGTGGCAGCATGACTAATCGAATCTAAGGTTCCTGACTTCTGTGACATGGGTGGCAGTGGCATAAGGCCACTTGACAAAACAGGACCAAAGAAATCTGAAGGTGACTGCGAACGATCATCACTATCACTGCGTTCTTCCTTCAACTGAAAATGAGTACATCCGGTCCACTCCACCTCGTGACATCGAGATGCTTCAGTCCACTTGTCACTGATGGCCTGAGGCGTTCCTTCCGACTGAAGCCACGTATGTCTCGTTGAATCTAATTCATCAAGAGCGACCGGACAATCGGCAACTGACCGAGGATGAAACAATGACAATCGGGGTTTGATGTGAAGTCGAAAAACATGCTTCCCAATGACCAGCCACTGATCTTCACTCGTAGGTGGATGCACGTTTGAATGTGTGTGTGGTGCACGCTTCTTCCCCAAAAGATTCCCTACTTTCAAACCGGCCACTAGGGTTCCAACAGCGGCACTCTCCTTATAATCATGGCAAGAGCGGATGAGATGGTCTTCCATCAAATCAATCACAAGATGGCCAGCCTCTTCGAGCATGGGCCGCTGGTCGATTCCCAGCTTCTTGGATGAAATCAAATTTTCCTCAAAATTAATGCTAAGACCTAGTTTCCCCAAGGTCTTGCGGCTCAAAAGCAATGGCGTGTGACCGGCCACAATGCAGACACGCAAAGTGGCGATCTTGCCAAACACTGTCACTGGGAGATCGACAGAAAACAATGACTTCAGCTGACCGTTGTTCCCAAACTGGAAAACTTCATCCGAATCTTGCCGAACAGCTCCGTTGGGTAAAACACCAGTTTGCTTCAATTTCTCTTCCCAGACCATAAAGCTGAAAAGACCCATCACTGTCTTTTGACAACCACTATCCACAATGCCCAGTGCCTCCTTGCACTTGTACTTAGTGGAGCTGTGGAAGACCTCAAGGTTCTCAATCAAAGGCAACTGCGACAGAGACACCATGTTCGCTGCATTGGTAGATTTGCCATTGGATTTACCCTGATACTTAGGACAAATAGGGTCATCCTTCCAATGGCCAACTTGACCACAGGCACGACAAGTGCTAGTAGCCTTCGCATCCTCAATCTCTTTCTGTCGATCCGCTCGGGATTGTCCCTGAGGGCCTCCACGGTTGGCCTTGTCATTCTTTTTGTTGAAGAAGCCTCGGTTCTTGAACTTGTTCTTCTGTTGACTCNTTTTTCTGATTGGATGTCCACGGGTCATTGGCGACAAGTGGATCAACAGCTTCTTCTGCATTCTTCCAACCATGCCAGCGTGACCAACTATCACCATACCATTCCGGTTCACCTCTATCTTCTCGTTTCTCATGACTGCCTTCATCATTTCTTTTCCAGCCATACGACCCATCCTGTCGATAGCCAGTCTGTGCGGCGACAGACTCGGCATTCAGCTCGGCGGCTGTTGGAATCTCCCAAGAATCAGGTGTCGTCTTCAGATCACTTGAAGATCTCCCATCACCAGGAGTCTTGGGCACAGGAATGTTTTCCCCGTGGGATCCAGCTGGTTCCATGGCGACTAAGAAAGAAAAGCCACCAATCCCTAAAGACCCTTCTCAACCCACCGTTGAAAGGAAGGTTGAGCCAGGGCTCCGCTACCAATGTTGGAAATGCTTTCCCAAAACAACAAAAGGGGCAAACAAGCTCGGCGGCTAATCTTTCTCATGCAAAACGTGGCACAATGCTACCCTCCCACTCCACACCTTGAGAGGGAAGGATCAGAAAGGAAATGGATGTTGTTCAAGTGAAGTGATCAATTTCAACAAAATCTAGTTTGTAATGTTTGGAAAGATTCAATGCTTCCCTTTAGTGGATCATATATGGCGCGTTGCCGCAAGCAGGCATCACAATGCATGGCAACTTGGTTCTTTTGTCCTTTCCTCGATGCTTGCGAGACCCTACGCCCCTTTCATAACGCAGCAACGCTCAGGATTTATCACTGCAAGCGCTTTGCTTATCATACTCTCTCAGGCACCTGAATGCAACGTGTTCGTATAATAGCATCATGTTCACAGCTCGTTGTTTCACAGATTTCGAGATGATCAACAACCTTGTGTATTGGCAATGAGATTATATTATATTTCATATGCCGTACATCAGAATCAGAACTCATAGCACCTTTTGAAGCGAGCATAAAAAAGCACGGGCGGGTGGAAGTTGTATGAATTTGCCACCTTGAGTGACTTCTCAGGTTGCTCCGATGTTGGGCCTTCCGAGCTGGGCAAGCAAGGGAGGCATTGTCAATGTCGTAAGGCACGCTGTCGCAGCAGATGTTTATGACGGACGCGAGATGTTAGGTGTTTTTTTTTGACTTCTAAGCTGATGACATGATATAAAATCTGGACTTGTTGCGTGTTGATGATGTAGTCAGGAACATTTTTGTGGAGGATACTGAGTTTGGGTACTTGGCAGTTGGCAGGCACCATATCAAGTATTTGGAGATGATGGATCCTGCAACCACTGGTCTCAGTTTGGTGGGTCTCCTTTTCTTGATGAATGCCAAGAAGCTCAAGAAGGCTCCATTGGATCATTGGACTACAATCAAACGAATGTAACCTCCAGACTACCAGTAGAGAGGCCAAAGTTGTACTTGAGAACATGTCTTGAGGCGCAGAAGGCCAGTTTTCCTTTCTGGAGTTGAAGAGTTGGGAACTATCAACATCCATCACCTATCAACCAAGATATGAAATATAGCTGGGGGTACATGATGTACCCAAGATGGAACCAGATAAACTCCACTGGACTGTTATTTAATGCTGCTATCTGTGAGTTTTGAGATTATTCCTTCAGAATCTACCCATATAACTCATGGTACACAGAAACAGCATCAGTTAATTTGATCAATTCATGCTCGATTCCAACATACATTTGTCCAAGCTTCTTTCACATTAGAATTTCAATCAGCTTTCGGTGAAGAGGTCCCTTTCTTGAAGTTCATTGGGGACTTCAAGGAATTAGTTCCTTGGAAGCAAAAGTGGCGACACCCTTTGCCTCCATGTTTTGCAACAAAAAATCCAACTGAAAAAAGCAGGGTCACATGGTACTGTTGACGGCGAGCTCAGATCAGTTCCAGTTGAGTGTTAGTTTACCCCATTGTTTCAATGATGACTCCAACAACCAACCCCATTCGACAGAATTTATGGCTTTTGTAAAACACCATGCTGTCGGGTTGATAGGGTATGATAGGGTTCTACAATGTTTTACACATGACAAAAGGTCAACATAAGCGAAGTGTTGAAACTGGTTCTGACATGCACAACACACCGTAAAAAGATTGGCACACCACAATAGCGACAACTTCCAAGTGCATCACAAGTTGCGATTATGCATGACCAGAGCTGTTCTTTTGCGTGTCATCACCGGAGAAGTTGCAGAGACATGAAGGTTTCTGGAGATTTCTGGCAATTTTTGCCACTGAAACTCAACGATAATCCGCCATGTTTTTCACAAAATGCCTTTCACTAGTGATGCTAACAAAGGTCTTGCTGGCGGCGTCAGCAATCTTTTGCAACTACTACAACCCAGAAGTCACCTGGCACAATAAATCCGCTACATGTTGCTGTTTATTTGTTTGTCACGTGTCTTTTTTTTTTGTTTTTGTTCTTGTTTGTGCTTGTTTGTTCTTGTTTGTTTGTCTGTCTCTTTGTCTGTTTGTTTGTCTGTCTGTCTGTTTGTGTGTTTGAGTGTTTGTTTGTTTGTTTGTTTGTTTGTTTGTTTGTTTGTTTGTTCATCTATACAGCTGATCTATCCATCTATATAATTGACCGGCCGATCTACATGTTGTTCGAGTCATAAAAATTATTCGAACAAAACCGGAAAAGGTTGTGATCCACGTTCGAAAGCTTAGGAACCATGGTTTCCCAACATGACATCGTGATACGTACATATAATAGCATATAATGAGCTAGTGCGGTACGGTACTTTTCATGTCATCATGAAGTATTATGATGCATCACTGATATATTACAGTACATTTAAATCATAGCCAAAGAAGATTCTTTCAAGATCACTTTGGTTTCAAGAAGTCATCTACTTTGTGAAGGTCGACCAGGACCTGAAGATCAAGATTGTGGGAAAAATGCCTGCTGGTTTACCACACTTTGTTCTACCGGTCTCTTGGTGAACACATGAGTAATACATGAGATGATCTGGACCTTTCTGGTGGATTTCAACGGTGTGAAAGAGGTCAAGTCAAACGTACATTTGTGGTGAATGGATTCGGAGACCATCCATTGGAAAGTTGCTACTGTACTCAGTACTACTGTTGATGGCTGTTCTATCCTGCACTAGCTATTCCGTTGATAGGTTCCTATTTTTCCCATGGCTGTGTACATTCCAAGTGTTCCACAAAGTCATGGATTCTCTTGAACAAAGTACATTTCACTCATCTCGGTTCCATTTATTTTCATTGCTTTTTTGGTGTATGACACTTTGTGAGCCTCCTTCGTTCTGGAACATTTGCTTGGTCACATAAATTGATTTTTTGAAAAACGCACATCGCATACCAAACGCCAGACTTTTGGCAAGTCAATGAGATAGTTTGATTATTGTTGAAGACCACCACAACTGAACGTTTTAGATCAAGACAAGCGCCAAGAAACCTGAGTTATTTGTGCCTATGGCTATTTTGATCAGAACTTCGCCAACTTCTTGCTTAGTACACTTCATAGCTTATGGCCAGCAGTTTTGGAAGAATAGCAATGTTCGTTTTTGTGATCTGCATCAAGAAAAGCTCGCATGTTTCATTCATCTGCCATATCTGCATTGGTTTTGGTTGCAGGTGCAAAGCAGCGCGGACTGGCAAGTAGTGAAGGACGCACTGGGATTCATAAACCCCAGAAAATCAAAGTGTGGAGGGGTGTGTCCGCGCATCCTTGGGAGCTCTCGTAGAAGGGTCCGTGTTCCTTTAACTTTTTCGCATCTTCTTCCCCTCATCTTTCTTCCTGGATGAAAGTGGCTTTAAGCTTGAGTTGTTTCTGCGTTGTTGTTTTGCGAAGGGACACCTGCCTCTTCTTGTCGGAACCGTATGACCGTCCGAGTCTTCCTAGATCTTCCGAGTAGTCAGCATCATTGGAAATCAGTGGGTATACTGAACATTGGACGAATTGCATCAGTGAGTCAATTCTTCAATCAACACAGGTGAGATTGAAGTTCTACCAGGGTAAGTAATGATACGAGCAATCACAATGTGCATTTGTATGACATGACACCCCCACAATGCATCACAAGGTCCCAAGTTTTGCTCTATACAATTGAGGAGTTGCTTCCTGGTGCCATTCTGGTGGCATTTGTCGTTTTCCTGTCCTCCTTCGCTGGGGCTAAGAAGTTCGCCATGAAGGCGGGAGGTAAAAAGATGAAAAAGATAGACACGACCGAAAGATCCGGGCGACATGTGCAGTGATGTTTAAGTGTTTCAGCTGTCATGCAATGAACAAACAAACGATGTTGTGTGTTTGTTTGCGTCGTGTTGTCAAGTTGTCAGACCATTTCCATCCTCCAGGAGTACCCCAAGGCATTTTCAACACCACTGTTACACCCCGTTTCCACGTATTCCTACTTTCGACATCTTTCGACCGCAGGTCAATCAACAACTCTTCTGACTTGTGACCTAGTAGAGAGAGTGTCAGACAGCATTGGACTACATGTACGGACTGTAATTTCATGGGTCATCTATCCGGCAAAAGTCATCTAGCAGTTGATTAGTAGTTTAAATTAATGGTTTGGAATTCCTTGCCCTCTGTCTTCTCATGCATAGTGTTATCATGTGTTATCCATCGAGAGTCCAAACCACCGGAACCCAAACGAAATATGTTGAATTATCAACCTGACGACATGAGTTTCCATGGATTTGGTGGTTTTTCAGCTTGGTGGATCTCTCATCCATGCCCTCCAACCACCAACCGGGAAGGATGGATATCAAATCCGTGCCTTCAATGAGTTGCTGGGAATCGATGGGAACCGGTGGTAGTAGGGACTTTCAGCACGTGGTTTCCAAAAAAGAGTTTTGGATCCCCATACAAGTCGTTTTAAATATGTTAAGTCATGTTAAGTCTATAATTCTATAATCTTACAATTGTTCATGTTGATATATCGACGTATATCATAGTCGTATACTCGTAGTATACTTTTAATTTGTGTTTCATGCTATCATACCTTTGTGATTATGCTGATGTTTTGGATTATTTGAAGCAATCCTTGAGAATACTTTTGGTGACATCACGGGGTATGGTTTGCCATGTAAATTGTGTCGGTGCCGATTTCAAGAACTTTGATGATCAGTAGACAGAAATTCTTCTAGGGACATCAAGGAGGTGTCAAACTCGTTTGTTTGATCTATGTGGCGTATGTCAGGACTCAGAATTGTGGAGATGCAATGTACAATGGAAGTTATTGAGAACAATGTGTTCCTACAAGTAATTCCCACTGGAGTCTACGTTTCAATGCGTTCCATATCAAGAATCAGATTGTACAGTTAGACACCATAGAACTCCAAATGATCCTTGTTAATTGAAACAGAAAGGAATCCTTTGGATGTGCGTTTTTTTTGCATATCCATGGGTGTGGTGCTAAGCCGGGGAAGGCTTATGGCTCTGGGTTTTGCCAATTTCCTGGGTGCTTTCTTCGGTGCAGTGCCTACACAGATTGGTTTGAGTCGAAGCTTGGCAGTGAGAATGGCCATCAGAGATCTGTTGATGGCAAGAAACAAATCTGAGAACATCCATTTGGTATTCTGACAGCATCTAAGTCTTCAGACATCACGAAGTTTCACACAATCCTTCAAGATATTTCACTTTCACAAACCTTCACAAGGCTTCAAGTATTCCTTGGAGTATTTCAGTTTATTTGAGATTTTTCGATAAGATCCATACAATATGTAAACATACCACGGTGTACCGGCTCTTGATTTGAAAGGTGCTGATGTGTACGTGCGATACCTGAACTCATTGGTGGAAATATGAACATCTAAAAGCCATTCATTTATCATATTTGTACGAATATCTTGAATTGCTATCAGCAACTAGACTTGCCGAACGGTTTTTTCTTTTCAACGTCGTCCAGAAATATGACAACGCAGCACTCATCAAATGATTCTGACTTTCGAGGTTGAATTAAACCGCAACATGCAAGGTTTATAGAATTGAACCCTAAAGATATGCCCTAGTGAATAAAACTGGCATTTAATCCAGGTGCAAGACTCACTTGGAGAAAGCATGCCTACTCAAGTCTCATGCGGGGTAAGCAATGACTGCACAAAACGGTGAAGAAGCAGCCATTTAAAATTGTCAGGCATGGGCATTGCACATCAGGCGCTTCCTGTTGATGTTGAAACCAAGGTTTCTTATTATGTTTGCCTTATGTAGTCTGTGGTAAGTCTTCCCTTTGCTTTAAAGTTTTAAAGTGCACTGGAAAAAGTCTATTGTGTTTGCCTTATGCGGTGGTAAGTCATCATTCAGATTGACAGTGACCAGCACATCGACTCCAACGACAGGCTGGTATCCGAAGTCAGCTCGGAGCCAATGTCCTGGTTGGAGTTTCGTGGCTGCAACAGGGGAAAAGTGCAAGAGAAGAGTACTAGTCGTTCAACGTGTCTATATATCTGTGACAGAATGAAAAGATGGGGCAATGAAAGATGAAACCAACAATCCTTTGTAGTTAAGTAAAGACTGTAGTTTGTAGGTCAGGGATCAAACTGATAAGAACTGATAAGATAAAAAGTATTCCAGAATGGGACCACAGGCTACAAGAAAGCTCCAACATGCCCTGCACAGGCTACGCACCAAACCTCGAAAAAAAGAATTACAGTACAGAAGTGTGGTATTGCCATGTTTCTCCCTGTCACTACATTTTGGCCACTGGCCCCTCGTAGTAGCATGCATACAAAAAGCTGAGGTGGTGGTTTGTTTGGGAGTTGTTCTCTTCAGCAGGCAGAGTTACGTCTGAAGTTGTGCATGGTAGAAAGTTATGTTAAATCCTCTGTGTGCCTTGCTGCATTGCCATCCTTTACTCTAGTGCATCTGTGTTTTCTCTTCTACAGATTCAGTTGTAGCACCTATAGGCACGACACATGGAACCTAAACACAAAGGTTCCTTGGATTTGCCATTTGCCGACAGGTATATTGAACATGTACCAATGTGCGTTCTTAATGCCATCATCGTGAACGGAGCATCACACCTGACGGAGTTTGATCAGGCCATCAGGTGATCGAAGTGAGTCAGGGCTTGCAAAGACGACTCATAGCCAAAGTGAAAATAATGGAAGATCCATTTTGTAAGGAAGGCTTCAAATTGGTTCCCAAACAAGTGCATCCCAAGTTGTGACAATGCATGATCGGAGCTGTTCTTTTTTGTGTCATCGCTGGTGAAATTGCAGAAACAAATCTTTCTGAAAATGTTTGGCAAAGCTAGGCAACCTAAACGATAAGGTAGCAACAAATTGAAGATGACTATGTTGACAAAGAATCACGGTAAGTAAAGGTGCTGTGGATCTCAAAGGTGGCGTACCTCAGAGTTTTGGAGGTGGTGAAGTGTGCCAAACACTGAACACCCATTCCCAAAGCAAGAGGATAACTCCACAACTTCATGTTGGACACATACAATAGATGTCTAATAATATATATATATATTTATATGTATGCAAGTACCAATTGCCAAAAGGTATTGGATAGTCAAGAAATATTGAATCATATTATGTCAGATTTTGCTTGAGCAAACAGAGATTTCTTGACTATTTCGGCTGTTTTTCAGGCGATTGATTTGTGGGCCTATGCTACCAATGAGAAATACAATTGGAAGACACGAGGCGGAAGCAGGAAGAATATGTTTGTTCCTTTTGCACCAACATGTGGAAATGTTCTGCGATATAAGGCATCATATCGTATCTTCAATTTGGAGTCTGTAAAACATCGTTTTTCTCTCCAATGCAGGTGATATGCTCACGTGGATTGTGGGTTTTTGTCTCTCAGTTGAAATTCTATCAGCACAGCGTGTGCAGCCGCACAGCTGAAAAACCCGGCTCATGTGGATGTTGCTGTAGCTTCCTCCCCAAGGTTGCACACTTTACTTCGGTGCATTTCAAGGAGCCCCAAATCGATGCGACCAAATCCAATGGAGGGAGCCTCTCATGTTTCTCCTGGATTTCCACTGTTGGAATTGAAACAGTTGCGGAAGAACTGGACGAAAGATGAGAAGATGAGTAGAAGTGTGGATCTGGCAGTATTTGGAGTCGGTCCATGAGATGTTGTACAGAATTCTGTTGAAACATGTTGATGTTTGATTTTTAGTATGCCCAGAGATTGGTAAATTATGGTAAATTATACTACAGATATAATACAGTATATGATAGGTACATTAATACATTAGATACAACATAACGCATTAATGTTTATCTCAACATAGATAGGAAATTGATGTCACGTTGCCCATCCAACCAAAATATGTGTTGGTGTCGTTTTATTTCTTCAAACGTTGAAGAGAGGAATGCTCTCCGCAGTTCTTGCTTCACTGATCATCATCCTCTACCAGGCTTCGGCAGTTGATAGAGACCTGCATGAAACGATGAAACTGGTGATGGATTCATCTACCCAGATTACAATGACATGAGGTAACATCACCCATAGACCAGACATATCCAAACTACAGATCGGGGATATCAAAGGCATCTATAGCCTAAAGGAAGCAATTTACTTGAACATATGCGTGTGATATGATGTATATTTGATCTTAGTATACACATGTATACACCACATGTCACATATACATTTACATATATCTATATATATGTCTTTTGCTGCAAGGATATGTGACATATGCATCAAAAAGGGCAGAATCGTTTGGATTCAATCCTTGCCAGGTGGTGAATCCAGACATTGTGCAATTGGGATTTCGTAAAGGAGATGCGGTTGATGCCGAAAGAGCTCGGAAGTGGATGTCTCTTGAAAGACAAGGTGCCCATGACGTCACTGACGTCCCTGATTTACCTTTGTTTACTTTGCTTGCCTGAAATTTACCTGTGTTTACCTTGTTTATTTTCTTTATTTTGTTGTTTTGTTAACATCGTTATCCTGGTTTTGCTAATTTACATGTGATATGTAAGTCGTTTATATTGTTCCTGACCTTTTTTATTTGCCTTCTCTTGCTTATCCTTTTATCTATTCAATTTGTTTATCTCGTTTTCCCTATTTGCATGTTCACTCTGTTTACCTTGTTTATAATGTGTCTTGTTTGCCCTCTATATCTAGCTTGTTTAGAGGTTGAGCAATTGTGAACTCAACTTGACGGTATCGTGGAATAGTCACATTAGCATCCTGGAGTAGATAGAATATTTATGAATTGTATGACTTTTCAGTTTTTAGGTTTGGTTTTCTCCTTGGAATAGTTCACTTCTTTATTCTAGGTGTCTCTACTCCAGGCTGGTTAGACCTTCAATCAGGATGGATTTTTTTTGTGTTCCTATGTAATCCGAGTATATGATTCAACAATGTTAGACACAATATGTTTCAATTGACTTAAACCACTAAAGATCCACTGTTGTTTTGGAGTCGGTGATGTTCCTTTGGAGGCTATAAGGTCTACTGTTTTGCCGAAAGCTTGGTAAACCTTCTGAATACGTCTATGTTCAAAGTCCCCACCTTTTTTCTTGTTGAGGAGAGCAAAAACTCAGGAAACTCTGGATATTTTGTAGGTTCAGTTTATCATGGATGAATTGTTTCGTCTTGGTTTTTGCGGGAATTGAAGATCTGATGCGGGGCAGATTTCTATGTTTTTGGTCATTTCTATCATTTTTTTTGTGTGCTCACAGAAACGTTTTTCACCTACAATATCCCTCCCTGAAATTCCCTGACCAATGCAACCTGAACTCGGACAAAAAGCAAACAGCCTGCGCTCTCAGTAAGACTTCACAAGACCGATAAGACAAACGAGCCACGACCTTGTTTAGTTGGTGTTTGTTGCTTCAAAACACCCGCATACACACACTTGAATCACTTAAACTGGAATGATACAGCCAGGAATCAACCAAAAGGCAAACAAAAGCTGTAGTGAATGCAGCACCTGTAGGTGATTATCTGATGATTTTCCAGCGAAGCTGGATTTTTGTCCATTTATGCGAAGGGACACAAATTCAACCCAGAGCTATCAACCCAAAAACAAAACACAGTCCTCGTCATTTGTTGGCTTCAAAAAATCCCGGATTGCAGCAGCATGCAGGTGCTATAAGGGAAAGAGGTATCTTGGTGTTGCGCTTGGAAGGTCCTTTATTCTATGCCAATGCCGGAAAGCCCAGAAGCTCCCAAAGTGAAGCTACACATTTAATGAGTTGAAGCTGTGACTGTATGGCCATTGAACACATTGAACATGAGAGATGCTTAGAGAATGATAGAGAACGGCCGGGATCTTGATTTGCTTCAATCTTTTCAAGACTTGAAACCTGGCTACCTTGCCATTGAAGAATTGAAAAGAATGAATGTGACACTGCTTGAAGTTTTGCATGACAGTCTGAAGCAAATCAAGTACAAGTGCAAGTATCAATTGTTTGCAAGCTTCACCCAAACAATGGATACTCAGGTGGAGCGTTTGCAGGAATGGATTGAAGAAGAGGATCTTTCGATGATTTCTCTTCACTGCCTTGTAAAGCAGCCTATATGATTGCACGGAAGACTTGGCTTGACTTTTGATGCAAGATCACGTCAGGAGCTGGAATTGCAAGATACTGAAGAACTGATTGGCATTGTAGTTTCAGTCACTTGGCTGCTGGATGATATGTGTCCAACTCTTGAAATCTGTGAATCCATGAGAGGAATTTGTTTCTTTTGATCATCAGATATCACCAGATATGATATTTTTTAGTATATGAGAGTATCACATGGTATCGGGATAGGAACCATGCACCATCATTTCATATCATTTCAGCAGAAATCCTGTATCAAAAATCTCGATGAATGGAGGCATCAGCCATTCCTTTCATGGATACCACAGCTGTGCAAACCTTGAAAGCCCTTTCAAAAACGTACCTTGGATCAAACCAAGTGTCGGGGTTGACGCCAGGGTTCATACCGACCGGTTGATCAAGTCAAGTTTCTATATCAAAGGGATGCATTATCCGATACATGGAGGTGATATTGGGTGATGCTAGTTGCAACAGTTTGAGTTTGTTTAAGATAGTTTATCCATGCCGTCCATGCCATATCATTGATTTCAGCTATACATGTTCGCAAAAGTACGTATCTCTTATGCAGCTCGCATCAGCGGAAGCCATACTTGGAGGACCTCGGTGTGACTTCGTGACTTTGAGGTGTGCTGATCGAGGCGTTTCGTTTTGCATCGCCAACACCTTTGGTCAGACAGGACGTGTCCTGGCTGCGATGGAGCTTGGAATCGCTGGCAGCCATGTCTAATGAGAATGTGACTTCAGGTGACCAAAACTTACCTGAAGTAAAAAAAAACATGTGATTTGAGAGATTGGAAAATCCGAGAATCCTCCCACCTCCCAAAGGGACAACCAACAACACCGTTTTAATCAAATTGGGAACTAATGAACTATTACAACTCACACAGGGGTTTACTTCACCAATCCCATGGTGTTTCCTTGAAACGCAGCAATTTCAAGCACTTTGCCACCTTCACAGTTTGCCTGCAGAATCCCAGGTTTGTTTTTTTTTCGCACGAAGTTAGGAAGTTGAGGTCGACATCGTAACCCCCTAGGTATATGATGACCCCATGATGCCAAAAACAGGTCCAGAAAAGGTGCCATTTTCCACATCAACTGATCAAGCGGACCGAGGTATTGCAGCAGATCAGTTGGAACCACTTTTGGAAGATGCTGTGAAGGATCCATTTTTAAAAACACAAGTGAAAAGTTGTTCCAGTTTCTTGGCAAAATGGAGAGATGTTTCCGTTGTTCACCAAAAAGTGGGCGGTTCATGTTGAAGCTTGAAAGTCTGAACTTCCGAAGCATTACTTTTGGGGCTGGGCTTTTTCATGTTCCTTGCTCGATCCATTCTATTGTGTTGTATACAGATAGTATAGATGTTTTATGTGTTTCAGGGTGATGTTTCGATGGAGATCATCAACAGACAAAGTGGACTTCAATCAAACAGGTTGATTCAAGGTTTCTGCGAAGGAGATGTGGATGACATTTTTTGACGGCAAGATGTACCCTTCTTGAAACTAACACATCACCTGAAACACCGGGGTTGGAAGATGAGTTTCCTTTTGGAAAGGCCTGCTGCCTTGTGCTATCTTAATAATCTATATTAGTTTCAGCGAGGTAGGTTCCATTTATAGATTCAGTGGCTTGACTTCCATGATAGCCTCCCAGAGCGTTTGGATTGCACAAAGGATATGTAAGTTCTGAAGAATAGAAACAATCTTGGAAATGAACACAAAATTATAGATATTGGTGTAATACTACGTACTATAACAATACTATATAGTATTTAGATGCAGTATCGAGCTAGTAGCAGTTCTAGCTGTTATCAATGAATTATGGATGAGTTACGAAGTCCATGATTGTTCAAGGCCCAGCTTTGCTTGGTATTTTCCAGGTGAGTGATCCAACCCGGGATCTAATCCCCCAAATCCCTCTCAGACGTGGACCCGAGGTGTGGATGATTTCATTGAGCTCATTCGAAGGTATCGAGAGGCGTCGAGAAATCGTGGCGGCGAATGGAAATCACACTGATCCAATCTTGATCTCGTATATTGGAGGTCCCAAAAATAACATTTTGAATATGTCATTTTACTTTAAACTTTAAGCATCCCAAAAGAGCACAAAAGGGTCATCTTGTACAAGGCATGATTAAATGATGTCTGTCCAAAACTAAACTCACCACGTGATTGGTGGGGAACGGGACCCAGTCGTTTGGAATTCCATCAAGATATGCCCAAGTGGAACATCCCACAATTCCAATTCATCCAAGCGACCAAGCACTAGTTGATAGGCATGTCTCAGTATCAAAGGTGTGCGACAGCTGGATATTCTGATTTGATGTTGAAGAACCAGACATGTCAAGGCTGCCTCATCTCCATACCAACCGAAAGATGACTACAAGTAGCATTCAGTTGTCTGACCATGATCCCATTTACAGTTTGTAGTTACCTGTTTTTCTGCTGCCTGTTTGGTCAGACCATTGACAAGTCTATTTCTCACCGTTTGGTCCGAGCTTCCACAATTCAAGCAAGGAGTTCCTTGGCCCATGAAGCATCACAAACGATGCATTAGTATCTATCTATGGTATACCGGTATACCTGGTTTGTGCAAGTAAATATATCAGTCCCATAGATAGGAAGAGGTGTGTGACATATTGTGTATTGTAGAATTGTACATATATTTATATTTATATATACATAATATACATACGTAATATAATATACATTTGCTAAATGTATATGTGTAGATAAATTCCCAGGTCATATGCAAAAACCATGTGTTCAACGATTAATCTTTGTCATTTCAGATTTTGTTGCAGCTGCTTGGACAATTTTGTGACGACTGAGGTGTATATAAACCCAAAAATGCGTGTCTTGGCATATCATGGCTACAGAATGCTATACTGCCAAAAAGAGAACTTCAGTGTAGATTGTGCTTTGGGTTGCTCGCCTCGGTTTTTGTTGCCCAACGATCAGATGATCAGATGATGTTGGGTCAGGTTTGTTGCATACTTCAGTCGTCACATGTAGATTTGTGTTTGGAGCATTTTGGGCCTTGCCCCTTGATATATTTGCTCAGACCTATTTGTTCTCCTTATACGGATTCAAGTGACATCAAATAATAAGGATCATACAACACACCCGGGTGAAAATGGACTGTGACTATGCACAACTCCCAGAGAGCATATCGATTTTGGCAAACAGCTCGCAGGGGGATGCTGCAAATGATTTGTTGTGGTTGCTGCCTTTTGTAGGTTTGACATTTGCATGGTCCATAGTTCCATTGTGTCGCACCTATGCGCATTTGCTGATCCTGATGATGATGATCCTGATGATGATGATGATGATGATGATGATGATGATGATGATGCTGATGCTGATGCTGATGCTGATGCTGATGCTGATGCTGATGCTGATGCTGCTGCTGATGATGGTGATGATGATGATGATGATGATGATGATGATGATGATGATGATGATGATGATGATGTTGATGTTGATGATTGATGATTGATGATTGATGATGGTGATGGTGATGATGATGATGATGATGATGATGATGATGATGATGATGATGATGATGATGTTGATGTTGATGATTGATGATTGATGATTGATGATGATGACGATGATGAAAAAGAGGAAATAGATGATGTGATATATGCTTTTAAAAACATGTCATGAGACCCAAGCAATGCCTCGCAGCTGAGGATTCAGGCCGCTTGAGCCTGCGCAACCTGTCGCATCATCACTGCTGGAGTGAATCTGATGACTGGCTGTGAATCCCAAGCCACGAGGGCCCTGTCTTCCCTGGTTCGAACCAACATCTGACCCTGGGGGCGCTGTAATCGATTCAA
The DNA here is from genome assembly GCA_000507305.1 of Breviolum minutum Mf 1.05b.01. Taxonomy (NCBI): domain Eukaryota; class Dinophyceae; order Suessiales; family Symbiodiniaceae; genus Breviolum; species Breviolum minutum. The sequence continues at coordinate 66,182 of DF241402.1, read as the reverse complement.
AGTTGCTTTTCATTGGACGGAAAAAGGAGTGTGGGATGAACCCGGGTCATGTCTTGATGGAAGGTCAGAAGCTCTGTAAAAATCAGAATCCGAGCGAGTAAAAGAACACCCAACATTGATGGTACTGGTATTAACATGTATTAACAAGGAACCAAACATCAAAAACATATTCGGAAAATGAGATACATGGCTGATCATGGCTGATCATTTTTTGTGCTTGCAGGCACCACCCATGAAAGATCAGAGGGAGGTGCTATGCATTTTTTTCTTTTTCGCGGGGGGGATTGTTTTGACCCAACTGCTCTTGGCTGTCCTCAACGGGGGGATCGATGTCCGCACCTCGCTGTTGGTGCACAATCCTGGAGACCTTTAATGCTCTCATTGTTCTGTCTAGAGGGAAATGGCCAAATCATGCATACAGTATACAGGATTCTTACAGGGCCTACAGGCGCATATGGCATATATGTATTTCTCCTAGGCTCCGCTTGGAAGTATTCTATGCTTGATGCAGAATTGTGAGATCACGCATGACGCAACTCCAAGTGGTAGCTCACCCTTCCCAGATCCGACCTTGGTATTTGCCAGGTGCATCCATCGATCATGCAAGCCATTTTGAAGTTGGTCCAAGTGCTTCAATCTGAGCTGCGAACAGCTCTGGAGGCCTTGGTGTACTACATGAATCGATGTTGGAATTGTGAACAAATCTTAAAACAACTCATATATCAATTTCTGGCGCATTGTTGATTGCAGGTTGTGGAGTTATTGACTGCACTCTTGGAAATGTGTGCTTTGATTTTGCTATCATGGTGTTGGCTCTTCTTTTGTCCTCGATGGTCTCCATGTGTCTTTTTTTTAAGTCCAATGACAATCATAGCTATCTTTCTGATGTTTATTGTTCTTTATTTTGATGTTTCCGAAAATGGTGGTACCCCCAAACCATCCAATTTAATAGGGATTTCCATTATAAATCATCCATTTTGGGGTACCCCTATTTTTGGAAACCATATATACTGTCTTGTTTCTTTTAGGTGTTTTACAGGCTTTCAAAAGCTGTTGGTTGGTTGGTTGCTTCCAGGCACGGGATCGAAGCAAACTCTCAGCAGGGCTCGAGATGCTTCGATATGCCAAGGCCCACTGCCAGACTTGACATGTCAAGAGCTGTGAAATCGTAGTGACTGAGAGATTGGAAGCCTTATTGAGATAAGATTTGAGTATATGATGATTATTCTTCTTGTTGAGGTATGTAAGCTGTTGATGCTAAATGTTTTTTTTCTTCTAGTAACTAGTATTGGCTATGACATGTGCTTGATTGCTGATTGGACGTTTACAGTATATAGTAACATTTTTTCATATAGATAATCTTAGATCATAGTCATGCGGTCAGTCCATTGATTAATCAAGTTATTAATTAAGCATCCGTGCATTTGTCATGGATCCATCCAGTAATTCATTTGTTTGTTCTTCCTGTCATTCATTGCTGTGTTCATTCCTTCACGGTCTCATTCTTTCATTGATTCATTCATTCATATATTATTTATTCATTCCTGCATATATTGCCGCATGGTGAATTTTGCTGCGTGCTGTTTTCCTTTTTGATTTATGTTTTACGGAAATATTTGATGCTTCATAGGTATGGCTTAATTCGTGTTTCTTGTCTAAACTTTAAACTTGGCTATGTGAGGTCCCCTCAAATTTTGACTACATGTGAGTAGTCTCCGACTGATCATGCATATGTTGGATTGGCACAAAACCGTGGGGACTCACAAAAAAAATACCGATAACTGTGCCACATAAATGATTAGGAAACCATGAAAAACAAATAGGGGACTCACTAGTTTTGCCACTTCCCTGTTGGAAAACCACAAGTTCTGGCCGCACCCCATTTTTTTCAAAGTTGAAAAGATTGAGTTTTCAATAGAGCCATTGTTTTTGGCTGCACATCCCCCCAACAAAATGCATTGATTTTTCAGGATGTTTCCTTCTTTGACAAACCCCATCCAGGTGGCCCAACTCCCTGAGGAGGATGCTGCTATCAGGCGATTCTCCTGGCTGACCTCTTGCAAGAATCAAGAAGAGTTTTGCCATATGGGTGTTTCCAAAAATAGGGGTACCCCAAAATGGATGGTTTATAATGGAAAACCCTATTAAAATGGATGATTTGGGGGTACCACCAATTTCGGAAACACCCATATTGTTATTTGTTTAGTTGTTTCTTTCATATCAGGACCCTGGTCTCCTTGGAATTGGAAGAGGCCATCCAAAACCGCAGTGAGCTAGAGTTGAAGCAGGCAGGGAGAAACATCAAAAAGCAAAACTCGCAAATTATGTTTCGATTTTTGCATGTTTCCTGTTTTTAAGGATGCATGTATTCAGACATTTCAAAGCTAGCAGGCATGGATGTAATATAGATTGCTGCCCGTCATTTGGCAGCACGAGACAAGAGAAACATTCGATGAGAAAGCAAGCCATGGATCGTTGGCGTGACGTATGCGTTTGGATGTTTTTTGTGTCGACCTTGCCTTGCAGCATTTCAGACACGCTGTGAGAAGTATGATTCAGTGACCAATTGAATTATTTCATATTATGGTATTTGAAATATTGGAACATATCATCAATTAGCTTGAGAGTCCATAAAATATGGTCATCATTTTGCTACCAATTAGTGAAGGCCGTCCCCAGCTAAATTTGTTGGCGATTCGCAAGAAAGCTGGACAATCTTTGACATTTAAGTATCCTCAAATCCTCTACTTGTTTCGTTGATTGGGAATCCTTCATCGCAACATTATTTGACCCAAAAGTGGTCGACCAGCCATGGGAGTTCTCCAATCCACCAACACCTTGGATGAAGTCAGGATGGGAGATTCCGAAGAACTTTGAAACGCCGGAAAGGCAATTGAAATTAGCGGCGAAATAATCTCTAAAATTTAAGCAATTATGCATGAGATCACGGAAGATCTAAGGCAATGTAGTAAAACCGACAAACCATTATAGTACTGTTCTATGGATACTTATTTTTAGATCCTGATATGAAACCAGTGTAGTACACTCACTCCTATCTTTGTTTACATGCCAAATTATAGGGGGCTTGGATCCACAAGGTATCTGGATGGAATGGGGAAGGCATAAAAAGATCACCCATGGAGCAATTTAGAAATACATAGAAACTTGGTGTTCAACTCCAAGGTTTTGCTTCTAGTAACATGTCTGCAAAATCTGAGGGTTTTTTGACAACCGCCTCCTTCTTCAAAGATTAGATGCTTTGCCAGGAATGCATTCTTGAAGGGATTTGAATGATATGTCCCATGCAGTTGTTTCATGAGTTTTGTCAACATCTCATAGTTTGAAGAGGCGCCATACAACAACGCAAGTTTTGATGCAAGAAACTGCTTCAGTGAAGTTGATGATAGGATGAGCATTTCAGACATGATTTAGGAAACATTTGCTGCTCAATTGTTCCCTGGATACTTACAAACAAGTCAATTTCTGTTTATGTACAATACTACCTAAATATATACATACACATCCCGGATCTATGTGCGGCTTGGCAAAGGCAAACACTTCCCTTGAGTCTCTGGTGATTCTCTTTGTGGCTTCTTGATTTCACAGGAGCAGAGCCGAAGATCGTGTGGGGCATCTGTCAGTAGTGGGCAGATACCATCGATTACCTGCACGTCTTGAAGATGACTACAACGTTGAAAAGAAGGCCTTTGTACGTTCAGTGATACACAGAGAGATGTTGGACATGCTCCTGCCAATTGAAGAATTTAATCTTGCTTTACCTGGATCAATTTTGGCAACGTGTCAAATGACAGCAAGCTTTGGCATTGCTCGACTTATCTCTTCAGAAAACACATCACAACCGCGTCCACATGTGTCAACCATACCTAAACGAGCCAGCTCAAAACGCTACAATCCTTTGCCAGGAAAATGATATTTTTTGTTTCCGAGATTGCTTTTACATGCTTTTACAACATTTTACAACATTTTACAAGATCTTCGCAATAGGCAACGCTTGTAGGATATGTGCAGTGTCATGTCGTTGATACCTGCCGTAGGCCCTTGGTACTGGTTACAATGGCTCTGTGCTCTTGGCACGTGGAAAAACTCGCATCGGAAAATTTGCTGTGAAGGCAGGGATGATTCATGGATGAGTAGAGGTGGAGGCAGTGGAATGTGTCCTACCGGACCTTAGGCTTCAATAAGTGAAAGCTGAAGCAACATCATGTTGCACAGAGATATTGCATGTTTTTGACACGCGAAGGGGGAGGTGCCACAGCTCATGGTTTTGTTTGCCAAGAGTGGTTCTCAAGTGCATTTTTTCACACAAGGGGAGAGTGTCCGTAAAGAGTGTAGCAAAAAATACAATCAACCATAGCAAACCACCACTCTTAGCCACCAATTACTTGACATATGAGCTGAACTCTGAAGCATGTAAACTAGAATTTGGCCCACCCTAGCGCAACAGTTGGCTACTGGACCATTCTTATTTACATGCTTTCCGTCTTGGCCAGGCATTTAAACTTCACGGGGTCAGCAAGGAAAAGAAGCAGGAGTTGGAAAAGATGGGAGAGTTCAGCATGAGCGGAATGGCACTGACTGAGACAATTGGTACTTTTTTGAAGGATATACTACTGTACTTGCAAATTGACCATACTAGTACCACGTCATCTTGCCGACTACCGGCTTCCAGGAGCTGGCTAAATCATGTCAAGCCACTGTGAAACCGTCGATGGCTAAAGGGACTACCACATAGTGTCTTAGTCAAGGGACCCATATTGATATAAACGAACATATGGGAGGCAGCCTAGCCCATCCGTCTTCGCTCAATAACCATGGTTCATGTTTGTTCATGGTTTCCTCCAAAACACTATGGGTATCATGGCAATGGGTATCATGGCAATGGGTATCATGGTTCGTGTTCCACTTCCATAATTGTAGGAGGACAAGTACTTTCCAGTGTAAAGACTATCATATATCATACTACTTGATATATATATATATTATATATATATATTCAGTAATTTCAGCCTATATTTGGACAAGATTCCCATGAATTCATGAAGATATCAAGTTGATATCCTTCAAGTCGTCTTCCTGGCTCACCAGGAACTCGCCTCTGAAGCTGAGATCTTCCTTAGTATGGATCATCCTCACGTGGTTCGACTCTTTGATGTTTATGAGGACAGCGAAAAGTGGTCATATGAGATAGATTGAGATAGATTCACTATATTCCAAGTATCTCCAACTTCTAGGAACTTGTAGAAGGTGTCCAGCGATATCTAATTATATACATATATATATACATATACATATATTACCGCCAATTTGCAGGTGTAGTTGCTGCATTTATGTATGTGATATTTATTGTAGTATGCATATCTATGTATATATATATATATATATGTACACGATCTTATTTCTGACTTGCAAAGTTGTGTTTGCATTTCATACGCAACATTTCGTGGAATTTCTGGAGATGCTCATTGCACCATTTTCCATCCTGATGCCTGCTGAAGCCTGTATGCTGCCTTACGGCGGAGTTTGTGGTGTCATGTCAGAGACATTGTACGTTATTTACTTTGGCATTCTCCAGCTGTTGTAGATGAAAGCTTCAATAATATCATATACTAGGTGGTGGTTTCAAATATTTTCTATTTTCACCCCTACTTGGGGAAATGATCTAATTTGACGAATGTTTTTCAGATGGGTTGAAACCACCAACTAGTATTTTATCTACCCTTTGGTCAAGACTATAGCTGCAAAGTAGGAACATAAGATACCGGGGGTATTGCAATCATGCTTTGGTGTGGTCACTGGTGTGTTTTTGTTGATTGTTATTTGTATTGTTGGTTCTTTGGTTCTTTGTTTTTTTGGCTGTCCGGCTGTCCGGTTTGTTTGTTTGTTTGGTTGGTTGTTGTTGGTTGCTGGTTGTTGCTGGTTGTTGTTGGTTGGTGTTTGGTGTTTGTGGTTGTTTGTTGTTGGTTATTTGGTGTTTGGTCTTGTTCTTTTATTGTTTTTATTTTTGCTGTTGCTGCTGTGTGTTTGAATGTTTTTTTTCCCGCCTTGCAAACGATTTGCTGGTTGCAGGAAGAAGACCGGCTAAGTTTGGTGATGGAATGCATGGAGGGTGGTGAGCTCTTTGATCGAGTACGTGAGAAAAAAGTCTACTCAGAGAAGGATGGGGAATTTTGTTAAACGGCACCAGTTGCATTGAAGATACGATTCTAGATTCTAGCTTGCAGTGCCGTGTGAGGCTTAAAGCATTAAAGCTGCAGGGATTATCAAACTAGTATGTAGAAGGTTGACATTTACGTTACCTCCTAAGAGCTTGTAGCAAGAGTAGCATCGGAATTGGCAAAGGTAGATGATACTCAGGCTCTTCGATCTCTTCGCTGCTCCGCCAGGATGCTTGCAAAACTACCCGAATGATGCTACTAGCTGTGAACTACTTGCACACTTGTGGGGTCGTGCATCGCGATTTGATCCTTGGAAAGCAACATCGGGACAAAACATCAATGCAGATACAGTACTCAACCAATGGACCACCGCAGATAGAGCCAGAGATGTTGATGTTGCGTTAAACTCGGCCTTGACCAGTTAGCACACTTTCCTTTGTCACCTCAGGAGATGCAGTTGACAAGACACTTTATCAACTCCATGTATGTTGCTTTGAAAATATCTCTGGAACCAAGGAAGCTGGAAAACTTTCTATATGAGAACAAGAACTCTGACTTCTTGAAACTCATTGACTTTGGCTTCAGCAAAGTTTGGGCCAAGAACACCAAGATGGAGCTGAGTTGTGGCACTTTGTCATATGCAGCTCCAGAAGTCTTAGCAAAGTCATATACGAGTCAATGTGATCTATGGAGTCTTGGAGTCATTGTTTTCATTCTTCTCGTTTCTTGGACCTGAAAGATAGAACATATATATCAAAAATCACGATGTTTCGACATGCTTTTGCTACCGTAACACTATCTATGACAATATCTAACAATTTGTTGCTAACTCTCTTCAAAAAACATGAAACAGACCTTTCTTTGGTGCGTTTTCTTGAGAGGTCTCTTCAGGCATTGGTTTTTCTCAGCCTGTTTTTTTTCCTGGAAGGTTGGATATATGCCTTTTGCTGGCTCAGATGAGCGAAAACAGATCCACATGATTCGATCTGGCACCTACTTGGTAAAGAAGGAGAGATGGGCAAAAGTGTCGCATGGTAGCAATGATACCAGCATAACAGTGAGCTAATGATCTATTTGCAAGAAAAAGATAGATAGATGGGTCTTGGATGGACCTTCTACAAGATGACCCATCCAGTTGCATTGATGTGTCATAATTACTGTTTTTAGATCTAGATGCATTTAGTGACGGTAGTGAAGCATGAACTTAAAGACAAGTTGTTTCAGAAACTTACGATACGCAGGGGTAGGACACTCTGCGGAGTGCGTTTTTCTTCTGAGGGTTTGTTCTTGAAGGTCCTCAGCAGAGAGGGAGAGGTCTTGAGATCAATCTCACTTTTCCACACAAATTCTCAATGTTTCGTCCCCAAACCACCAGTATTTTACTGGGTATTTTTGAAGGTCCTCCTTGGCCTCGGATTTTGTGAAGAAGCTGCTGGTGGTGGATCCGGATCAAAGGATGACGGCTCCCCAAGCCTTAGAACATCCGTGGATCAAAAATCACGAAAACGCCTGCAGTGATTGCATCGATGAAGCCATGGTTTCTGAACGTTCAAAATAAGGGAATATGTTTTTTTCTGGGGTGATGCTGGTGGGTGAATGATGCCGTTTGGAGAGTTGGTAAAAGTACAAGTTGAGTTGTAACACAAAACTGAACTTCATTGTTTTGAAGATGGAAGTTTCACATCACGGTTGTTTTAGGCTTGATTTATAGATCGATCTACGATGATTTGTAAGGTCCAAGTCCAAGTAGTAAGTAGTGGCAGCGGTTTTTTTTGGTTTTGCCATGTCCTTTCGAAGAGCTCTTCATATCTCTTCCATGACTTTGCTGAGGTTGCTTCTCTCTGTGACTTTGCCAAAAGCCAAAGCTTCCGCAGGTGCGCTAAAAAAACATCCAAGCGCAAAGAGGTCATAATTTGAGGTGAGGTGAGATATTTAGGAGAAGGAGAAACTCCCATTTTGATTTTGAGTAAATATGAGGTGGGGTCTAAACTCCCAATAAGGGATGGTCATCAACTTTCATCAACCCAATAGTAGGGTTTGTATATACCCAATATGAAGATTCCCTATACCCAATGTGGGATGATTCCCATTCCCCACAAAGAAGCACGCCACCCTCACAGCGGGCGGGGCTGTGCGCCTCAGGTCTTGTATGAAATTGATGGCTTGGTCGCTTACTGCACCTGAAAGGCGCTGCGCAAATTCTAGTGGAATTGTATCAACTTATCATTGAAACACCAATAGTTGAAATGAAGTTTTGCGACTTGGTCGTCTCAGAACTGAACAACTTCATTTTGGATATTTTGAAGCTTTGAAGCAACCAGGGCGCAAGTGCGAGATGCCTTCATGGCATTGGACACGGGCAGCACTGGCACCATCAGAATATCAGATTTGAAGCGAATCTTAGAGGAGCAACTTTTTGCACACATTTTTGCCACTATGCTCCGGAAGTGCCGTAAACTTACTGACAGAAAGGAAGTTGTGCAAGAAGTTGTGAAGGTCATTTGATAGCAGAGACCTTATTCTCCAGGATAACTTTCACCTTCCAGAAGAGGAACAGCAACATGTCTTCAACGCTTTTAGCGACTCTGCCGCTCGTTTGCAGTTCACGCAGCAGTTGCCATTTTGAATTCATGTAATATTGTAGTTGTAATGGATATTTTTCAGGATTTGTTGGGGTGTCTTTCTATACACTATGGACATTTTACCTTGCATGTCCATTTCCTAGAAAGATCTTCACCCTTTTGACTCCAGTCTGCGGCCAGATTTAGAACTTATCAAATAGACCTGCTTCTTCCCATATGTTTAGAATTATTTAGAGCTATCCTATGCCTATCCCCTGACTGTTGCAGATGGTGCCATTTTAGGATGATGATATTCAATACTCAGAGTTCTTGGCTGCAATGATGGCCTCACGTATCGCTCTCCACGATGAGCTTTTGAAAGATGCGTTCAGGTCGGGTTGGGAATGCCTGCTTTGGCAACGATGTTTTGATGTTTGATTTTTTGGTTGTCCTCGATTTTGCGTTGATATCCGCAGTTGTATGCATGTTTCGGATTTTCACGTCTTTCTGTAAAGACCAGCATTTCAGATTTGACTCGAGTCTTCTTTTCAGAGATGAAAACCGTTGAAGACGTTGCAACAAAATGCAGCATGTTCAACGTTGCGAACGCTCCATCATGTTGCGCATCGCTTTTTTGATACTTTTTCAACAGGCGCTTTGACACCGAGAACAGCGGCTACATCCGAAGGGAGGACTTGTTCAAGGTCTTGGAAAGCGAAAGCGAAGCTCTACAGGTCATGAAAGAGTTGGATGTGAACAATGATGGCAAGATCTCATACGAGGAGTTTATAGGTACCTCGGAAAGCAATGAAAAACAACAGTACGGTTATAGCTATATAGCCTTCAGATGGTTCAATGATATGGGGTTTTGATGGGTTTTGCTTTCCGGAAGAGTTTTGTTATCATCATTTGTTCTTGTTTTCATCATCATAATATTGTTTGTTTTCGTTGCATGTTTGTCTCTTTTTGGATGTTGAGGTTATTTGAAGAACGGCGGCGCCGCCGACGACACGCTCGAAGCGGCCGAACGTGCCATCTCTCGGGAGATCATTTGCAGACATAGGCGGTGACCGATGACGGATGTATATCCCAAGGGAAATTGAGATACATCTAGTAATCATATATGTAATCATCGGCTATTCCTCAAGTATCATTGATTTTAGATGAGCACGTAGACGTCCATTGAGGGATACTTTCATTGAAGTGTATCCTACCCGTGGTACTTCACCAATAGCCTCTGATTGGGTGAATTTGCACTGGCCCTCAAAAAACACTAGACCATTTGGATATGATAAGTGGCTCAGGCGATTTCAAAGGCGTGGTTCCTATGATATGTATTTGACACATGGTTTGAAAGCAAGTAAAAACATTCCTTTTGTGAGTCTCTCAATGCAGTGCTGCAGCATTGAGAGGAAGATGGACAAACAGTCAGAAACAGCGTAGAACTCTGAATTTGTGGTTTTTCACGGATGTTTCAACCCACACATCGGCAGGGATGATGGTTCGGAGCCGAGACTTCGGAAGCGCGACAAGTTGAAGGGGATGTTCAATCGAATGTTTTCCAGCTGAGAGCCTGCGATTTGCTAACTCCCACGGTCTCACATGGGTCACGCGGTATCCATCTTAACGTAATCTCACGTCCCACGGTCCCGCAAAATGCAAGGAATGGGTTCACTGCCGGTATTTTCTGTTGTTTCTGCTCCATTTCTCCTTCTTTCTTCTTGCGTTTATTCTGGTATTGTGAGTGTGATAGTTTTCACTGTTAACCCACGTCAGATCTTCACTTAATTTTTGTGTCCCAGTCGAGGCATCACCCCAAAACACTATCTTTGAACAGCAGTAGCATTTATAGGTATACCATGTTTGTAGGACAAATTTCATGGTATGTTCTGAGATGATTGTTCGTTTTCGGATACTGCATAGCAGGCTTTTGGTGCTCTGCACCGGGTCCGTCTGGCGAAACCTGTGGCGAGGTGATATGTTGAAGTCTTGTCGCTGTTTTCAGACTGACCTTTTTGCAATACAAGGCAGCTGATTCACGAGTATCGTTCATACTATTTCATACTCTATAGAGATTTGTTTCAAGGTGTGACTTCACTAGTGCAAAGGGCAACGATCATTTGAGCTTTGGCTACTAAAACAGAAATATACCGCTATAATATACTATAGTGTTTGCAAAAGGATGTCAACCATGAAAAAATCCATGAAATCTATGTAGTGATATTAGGTCATTATCAGTGAAGATACAGTTAAGAGAAATCAACATCACCAGTTTTTCGGTACCTGAATCAGCGGCCGAAGCTGCGAAATTCTGGGTGATTTGAGGTGAATGTTTTGGTTTTCATCGGACCACATTCGACCATTTGGGAAAAAACAACGAAACTTATGGCCCAGATACTGCTGTATAACTGGTTGGTGGTTTCAAATATGTTGTATGTTCACCCCTACTTGGGAGATGATCCAAGTTGACTAATAACTAATATATGTTTCAAATGGGTTGGAAACCACCAACTACATAATTGTTATATATTTTTTTATCATAACATACAGTGAAACTATAACACTATAGCCAAATAAATCATGTTTAGAGAGAGTGATGTGGCATTCACCTGGGGTTGACACTTGGTCAGTCTTCAGAGTCAGCTAGAGCTGCTTTGTGCAGACCTGGTCAGCACTTGAGATGTGGAAAGTTGCCCACTGAAAATGGTTTCAGGATGTTTCATTTGTACCTTAGGATCATGGAATTTATCCAGACGTGAAAGAAAACCATACAAATCCTAACATTGCAGGTTTATGAATGTTGATATAAGTTCACCCAGGTATCAAGGAATTTTCTGCACCATAGCAGGAATTTGCCTCCCAAAAAAACAAAATGTATCAACATATCAGAATCAATATTTACTTCAAGGACAACAAGACAAACAGGTGCTGACCAAGTTCTTTTGAATGAACTGAACGCTTCCGGATGGAGATTCCAGCTGGGAATCTCATGTCAAAGTCAGCTGACAGGACAGGGTCTGGAGAAGCAGTTCAATGTGAAAATGTGTGAATACATCATTGGAGCAAGAAAAAAGCAAGAAAAAAGGACAAAAAGCAGTGGTCATACCGAGTGTTTCAGGATCCCCACATCCCTAGAAATGAAGGAGTTTGGTTGATGTTTTTTTTGTCTATATACTGATACAGTGTATTGGTTTTTGAGTTCTTTTCAACACTCTGTGTTGTAGAGTTGCACGACCGGGGGTCAAGGGTTTTGGTGAGGTTGTGAGACGTTTCTGATACTCATCCGCAAGAGGAACCCAGAAAATTGTTGTGGAGAGAATGATCTTCTCGATTCTGATGAAATGCCGTTCGTGATGTTTTCTGCTTGGGAGCACTGGATACATACTGGAACTTTCACAAACTGCTTTGCAATATTTGACTGGTTGTCGCCGCATGAACATCGATTTGTCAATGTATCAGTTGAATGTGGAGCAGATGATCCAGAACTATGGTATGCCGGTTTGCCTGGTGTTTTGCGTCGGTTTGGTTTGTTTAAGAAGTTATGATACTGTTGTGTGAAGAAATCCGGCAACGGTTGATAGTTTATTCCGTGTTTTTCTGACATCCCAGCGGTGCAGGATTTCTGCCATCAACAGTACGTGGTAGATAGAATGCTGCATATAGGTGTTGCTTCTCGCTGTGCTTTTGCCACTGACATCCTTGAACAATCATCTTCCAGTCCCGGATGGTTCAGCTATATAGAAACCTTAGGGGAAGTAAAGACAAGTGTTTGTTTGCAAGCTGTTCTCTCACATTCCGGTTGATCTCTTTTTATTTCGCACAAAACATGGCAGGCTATCCTCAGTGCACACCAGTATGATCATAGAGCTTCACGGTGAGATGATCCCAGTGCGGTCAGTTCGCTGTAGGCCCTGTGGTCAAATTGTAAGAGGTGATCTCAAATCAATGAGGTGTCCAGAGATTGAACAGTGAAAGCAGCTCATCGGTTCTAGGATCCCCTCAGGGAACACCCTGCAGAATGTTGCTAGATAAGTTGACAACTTCTACTGGAGACCCGCAAGAAAACACTTTTCAAGATAGGTTGAATTGGAAACTCCAAGAAAGGTTTTGGCACAGGAGTCGAGAAAATGTCATTTGTTTTGCAAGGCAATGAGTTATGAGTTCTTGTTGTTCTTTGTTTGCAAAATGTAACATATACAGTGTACAGTGTGTCTTTCTTGCCCGCAAATAGTGCAAACTACAATTGCAGACAAGATTTCGTTCATGTTTATTGCATCACAAGCGTATTTCATGATGCAAGTGGTTTTGGAACCCATGCTAAAGGGGGATCATACCTACGAGATACAAGATCGGATAACAGATAGCTGATATGTCACGCATAGATACATTATGAACAGATAAATAAATATATCATTAATATTCATTAATCATTAATTGCTTTCGTACAATGGTTGCTTAACTTGATCAAACTTCAGGCTCTACAAGGATGCAGTGGACATGTTGCAGCAAATCCTGGAAGAGCAACGTGTGGAACAAATGGCCAGGCAGTAGATCCACGCAACTTCCACCCCGGTGTTTCATGGAGATGTGGCACTTCCACGGTATAGTTTGAATCCAGTGTCCGTATCTTTTTGTTGGATAAGTCATGATGCAGAATCGTGAAGCGCTTGATCCTTCGGAAACAGGATAATCAGGATGTGCTGACGATGTGTAACCTTTCTCTCTTGTCAACGTTACGGTAGGCAGCTTGCAGATGCAGCAGCAAGGGGCGATTTAGAAGCACTCCATGGGTTGTTACAGGCGCGGTGACAGGATTGACATCAACCAGATTCACTAAGGTCACAATTCCTTTTGGTTCCAATGTTTTGTGGAGATGGAAACCAGAAAGTGATGACCTATAACTCTACGACTATGACTATACTCTTGTCCGTGTGACTGAGAGACATAAACTCAGATTTGTAGTATATGTTCATCAAGGGTCAGTGGACACAGGATTTTTTTTCACCAAACGTACATGACACACACATTTCCATCATTTCCAGTAATTCTCACATGCATTTTGCTTCCAAAAAAACATCTTCCAGCAATGCCAACATGATGTGACCTGCATATCTGATGTCCCAGGCCGGCGACTCTCAAGCAGGACGACTGTTGTTGGAACAAAAACCAACCCTATGTTGCTACTGCTGTGTTGGGCATGTGGTAGAAACACGTAGTTGCTACCATTTCTGGCCCTGCTATTATTCCTTTAATATTCCCAAGTTGACTTATCGCATGTGCAAGGAAAAAAATGTCCACTACTGCAAGTTTCGTAGCTGTTTGATCACGTGAATCCTTCTGTAGCCCTCAGAGGGTTTTCATGAATCTCGAGGAGTTTCTTTGGCTTCTCGTCCTGAGTTTGCTGAAGCACAGGCGGGTTGCGCAGTTGATCTCCAACATAAATCACGCCTGAAGCAGGGCTTTTGAAGCAGTTGGTTCTGAAAGAAAGTGCTGGTGGTGTAGGATTTTCAGATGGAGCGAGTGTGAATTCGGGCAGTATGCGGTAGCTTGATCTCGAGACACATCATGACTCATTTATAGTGTTGCTGATGCCATGCAACCCTAAGTCGCACAAACGATCACTACACCCGTTTTCCTGGCAACAAGCTGGGCCCAACTGCGTAAGTCGGAATGTCTGAAGGTGAAATCGAACGGCTAAAGAATGAATTGTTCATCTAAAGACCTCATGTGATGCATCAATACCACCCTCAATTATTCTTGGACGTTCATCGAGGGTGATCCATCCATGAATCTTCATTCTCTTCTACCACTGCTTCTTCTTGTAGTGGTTCTAGCAAAGCATGTTGTGGTTTGCCTTGCTGCCTTCGTAACTTCTGCTGACGTCGGGCTGAAATGAACTCGTCATTGAACTTGACGATCCAAGACTTTCGGCTTTGCCACAATGCCCAAACTTTGAAAGCCTCTGTTGTGACTTTCGTCATGCAATCTGACAGGTTCATGTCAGATGGTGTCCACGTGGGATGGCAGTTTGTTCCTTCTCGGATGCCTCTTTGAACACTCATCAGCTCTACTCCTGTCTTTGCATTGTTCATTCCAAGCAAAGGGCTGTCACTGTTTGACAAAGCATCATAGCAGCCTCTGCTATCCATCACCAAAAGGCTCTCTGCCAGCGAAGCTAGCCTATCTGCTTCTCCTCTACGAAGTTCTTCTCCGTAAAGTAGGGACCAACAGACTCGAAGCTTCCATCCTGCATCCTCTGTGACATACAGTGCTTGAGCTTCTGATCCATTGCTTCCTCGGACAGGTCGATCAAGCTTCCACGATCGATAGTCCAAAACACTGAACTTCGCCTCTTGACCCTCAAGGATCTTTGGTGAAGCGATTCCACTGATGAATCCTCCAGTGTCGCCTCCATCTTGTCGGTTGCCTCTTGCTGCATCGCCAAAGTGGATAAAGGTCACGGATCTCCAGCTCAACTTCTCTTCCGGAAATGAATGGAAAACCAACCCATCCTGACTTGTTTTCTTGAGCTCTTTGACGATAGAGTTTGCCTCCTTCAAAACATCCAAAGTTCCTTTCGTCAAGGATGATGCTGCCAGGCCTATCCTGCAGCAATATTGTGGAGCTGTCTGAATTGCCCTCCATTGGGCCTTCATGATGAGTCCTCGGCACTGACTCAATTCCTTCTGGGTGAGCTTGTCATCCTTTGGTCTTGATCTCTCGTTGTCAATGGCCACAGGAGTCAGGTCATTGCAGAAATGTTCTTGTCCAATAGTGATTGAAAAATCCTGCAGTTGACATAGTTGAACTCCGGCAAAAACAAAGCTTCCCTTCTGCCATGGGGACCATTGGTACATCGCCTTGATCTTTGCCCGAATGGCTACCCAATCCTCATCTGCCATATTCCCAGCAATGAGGAAGTCGTCCACGTGAGCTCCTATGCGGCCACAGACTGTGCCCGCTCTGTTCTTGAAGGTCCAAACACATCGGTCTATGCCATGTGGTACTCCTCCAAGAGCTTGAATCTTGTTGTCTGCATCTAGCCAAAAGATGCGTGGAGCATTGGTTAAGCCATAGATGGCTCCAACCACTTCCAATGCAGTGCCGGGCGGCACTCCAAAAGCATGTGAAATCTCTGGTACTGCTCGAGTGAAAAGGCGTGTCTTTCCAATGCCCTGTTCTGCTTGAAGAAAAGCTGAACGAGCATCTGCACTCTCTAAAGTGTGGTTGTCCAAAGCCGCTGCTTGCAAAAGAAGATTCCTGCCCATCCTGGACAAGGTAGGTGAGCTTGTTTGCAAAAGAGCTCGACCTGTTCTGGGATCTCTCTGTGCAAGATCTGGATGCTTATAGCCAATCATCACCAATCGTGCTTTGGCTTTAGATCTTCCATCTGACCGAAGAACTCCTGGCTTCTCCTCTGTCTTTGGGTCCTTCGGCTCATCCAAAGGCTTCCATGTCAAAAGCCATCTCATAGGAATGCATCTTCGGTGAACTTCTTCTTCGGGAATCTTGTCCTTGATCAACTTCAAAGCTTGTGACCTCAAAACTTCACTAAGTTCTCGAGACATAGCTTCCTCAATCAAAGCCTTGTCTTCCGGTGTGAGATTCCGAAAGTTGACCTCCTTTGCACTTGCCATCATCTGCTTCATGTAGATAGCTCCTGAAGTCAAAAGCTGGCGGTGATCATCCACCTCCACTTCTATCTCACAAACCTCTTCTCCTTTCTCACAAGCTTTCATCATCATCCGAAACAGCCTCTCTTCTTCCTTCTTCTCCTGAGTGATCTCCTCTCTCAGCCTCATTCTTCTATCTACTGCTTTCAAAGTTTTCTCCAAGTCTCCTATCTGTTGCATCAAATCCTCATAGGCCTCCTCTGCCACATGAAGATCCATCTCGCCATCAAGCTGAAAGACCTCAGGTGATGTCCTTCTTTCCTCCTTCTCCAAACACATGCTATCATCGGTGTCTGGTAGCGGTGGGAGTTCCATGATTGGTGGAAGTCCTTCTCTTCTTCGGTTCTCATTTGTGCTCACTAGCTGTTTCCATCTCCATGTTGTCTCTGCAACTGTCTCTGGTCCTCTGCTCCTCTTTGGCCTTCTACTCCTCCAGCGATCAGACACGGCTTCTTGATCTTGATGCCATTCTTCTTGAGGTTGTGCTCTTCCAAGTCGCTCATCCTCAGCCTGAACTCCTGAAGGTCCTGGCTCTGAAGGTAGTGATGTTTCTCCAACTGGGTAGTGCGGCTCCTTGGTGACGTCGATCACTTTTGAGGCCTGCTTCAACAAGTCCGTCACGGGAATGCTCATCTTCTTTCCTCTCAAAGCCTCTTCTATTGTGAGTTCTTGTTCACTGGCCTTCCTGATCTGCTCTGGAGCACATCTCCAAATTTGTGTTCCCATCAACACCCAGTAGACTGCCGGCTTGTTCTCTGCAATGACGGCTGGTTCCACCAGTGCAATGCGGCCAGGTCCCACAAAACGTGGTTCTGGGTTGATGGATTTCTTCCTTGTCCTCCAGATCGCGGTTCTCCAAATGCACACCCATTCGCCCACCTGAAAGGTCCTGGTGCTCCTCGATGAAGCGTTGGTGAGCCTTGTCCAAGCTTCCTTTGCTTGTTCTGTTCTCCAAGTCTCCTCAGCCTCCCTTCTCAACTTCTGAACTTGCCAAAAGCTAAAAGGAAAATGTGGTTGATGTGCATTGAACTCCACTGGTGTGATCTCCTCACTCTGCATGTTGGGGTCATAGCCATATGCCCATTGGACAGGTGTGTAGCCTCCTGACTTGTGCTGATGATTGTGGGCATTCACTGCCAGATTGGCACATGTCTGAGGATCAATCTCGGGATGTTCATCACGAAGTCTCCTCATGGTGCCTTTCAGCACCCTTATCAGACTCTCAATGGTGCCTTGTTGCCAGTGAGCTTCTCCCGGTGTTACGCTCACTCCAATGCCTGTCAGTTGCATAAAAGCCACAAACGTTCCTGACGATAAAGAGCATTGCGGGTCAACCAGGATCCATTGGGGTCTCGGGCGATGTGCTAACCACACATCAATGAATGCCTCTGCAAGCACCTTGCCGGGGTCTGTTCCAGCCTCTCCAACTTGACCTTTCCACACCATCTTGATGGCCACAAACTTCATCACCATGCAAGTGATCACCAAGAATCTCACCTTACATCGATGTGATGGAAAGACCATGTCGGTGACATCTGCAGAAAGAAATTGCCATGGACCAGGACGAGCTCCTAAAGAGTAAGGGATGATCATCTGTTCTCCTCGTTGATTGGACAAACATGCTGGGCATTTCAAAGACAGGGCCATTCTCACCATCCAGCCAGGTAGACCTCGATCTCGACAAAGCCTTGCAAGTGCTCGGTTGGTCGGATGTCCTGAAGCTTTGTGAAGTCGATGCAACAAAGCTTCACCCTTCTCTCTGACCTCCTTGGTCACATTCTCATCCTCTGTCTTCTCAGCCTCTCCTGATCCACTTTCCTTCTCTTCATTTGTTTGTCCTTCATAGTCCGTCACAAAGTTGTCCATGATGCTCATCACTTGCTCCAAGTCCACGTGATAGTTCTTCTGCTTCACCTGCTCGAACTGACTCTTCCATCTCCTTGCTATCATCAAAGCCATCTTCTGAGGATAGAACCCAGTTGCCTCAACAGCAGCCGATCCAATGCCAACAATGCCTCCTTCTCTATGAACGTGTGACTTGTCACAGAGAACCTGACAGTGTTGATGAAAGTCTGGATCGTTGTTCATCACTATCCACTGCTTCATCAAAGGTTCACCGCTTGGAGCCACTACTCCAAGCATGCATCCATCAATCTCTGTGAAGAAAAGCCTCACTCCTCTTTCTCTCATCCTCCTTTGGAAATTCTTCATGTCCTCCAAGTTCCATCCTTGGTAGGCTCCTTTCGGCCACTCCCAGTAGAATTTCAACCGGGTATCCTTATCCAACATCATCTCGATGGTGGCTAAGGCGTACTTCACTCCTCTTCTTCCTCTTTGTCTTTTCTTCCTCAGTGCCTCAATCTGTTGTTGACTCCTCTGATTCAGGTTCTGAATGCTTGACCACTCAGTGCACCTCAAACTCCACCATGCCCGATAGGGCTTCTCCTTCTCTTGATCCTCTAAAAGCCTCACGATGGTGGGCTCCTTCTCAATGTCAATGCCGTTCTCTAGGTTCTTCCGAATCGCAGTCAAACCCAATCTTTTGCACTCCTCTGATAGTGTAGAAATGCTTCGGCAACAAACCTCCCACACCGTCATGGGGTTGCCGACCTCATGCAACGAAGCCAAAATCGCTCCTCCATTGAATTCCTCTGCTGCTCTTAAAAGCTGCATCTTCTCGGCTCCCTTGAGCCTCCTGTGGCGGGCATCAATGCCCGCATCATCCTCGTGGTGCATGTCGTGTTGTGCCCCCGGCAGGGGCATCACTTCTTCTCCGGTGGCGATCCCACCACCGAGAAGCTCTCCACGTCCGAAATCTCTTCCATCTCCTCCCCATTCTTTGGGACGCTCTTCTTCTTCCTCCCAGGCGTTGATTCCATCTTTGGAGATGCTTTTGCTACCTCTTGGGTCTTCTTCTTGTCGGACAGGATCTTTTGTTTGCTCACCACCACGATCGAAGCCTTCACCACTTGTGCCGTGACATCCTCCTCTGTCCAACCTTGAGTCCTCAGGTTGTGCAAAGCTTCTTGCACGTTCATGGGAAGATCTCGCTTCGTGGATTGAGCAGGTGCTTCCACTGCCGGTTCGTACCGAACCCGGTGTGCACATTTTACACACTCCGTCCAACGGCCCCACCTGTTGTTGCCCGTTGCCACCTCCTTGTGATCTCCAAAGCACGGCCAAGTTGTCTTCTCGCTTCTTGGGTCGCGAGGGTCTTCCCCAGTCGCTCTTGTAGAGTCGAACTGGGTCTTCGGTGTCTTCTTCTTGGCTGAAGCTTTGGCCTTTGCTGGATGATAGCCACTGCTGCTTCCTCCTGTCTCCTCGGACATCTCCTTGAGCTGTTCGGCCATCACTTCTTTCATCATCTTCTTCATCTCTTCCTTCCACTGGTCGTTCATCTTCGAGGTCGGCAAAGCGAACACGTCTTCCGGTGGGCGCTTGAACTTGTTCACAACTGCTGCGGTTCAAAAGGAATGCAACCTCTCCTTCAGAGATGTTGAAATGATCCGCAAACTGTTGAACTTCTTCCTCCAAGAGATCGTCACTATATGAGTCTCCTATGGATGTATCATGCACCAAATCTGCAGTAAAAATCTCTTCACTGCATGAAACTTCAAATGAACCACCATGCATCCACAAATCATGTACTTCTGCAAAATGATTCTCTGAAGCTGACTGCGGTTGATTGGGCTCAGTTTCTGACCTGGACTCCTTGTCTGCCACGAAGACTCGCTGAGGTTGCGATCGCCTCACATGCGGCTGGGATGGCTTCTTCTTGTCATTCTCATAGTCTTTGCTGGGTGCATGGGAATCTTTGGTGTCTGCTATGTAAACATCCTCCAAAAAGTCCAAAACAAGATGTCTCTTCTTTGTTCTCCTAAGTGTGGTTTGCCTTCCGTTGATGAGGCATCTTCCCGTAGAACAACCAAGAATTGCACCCAACTGCTCTAACTCTCGCATCCCGGTGAGTACTGGTACCCCTGGTGAAGGAAGGGAGTAGATTGCTAGCTTGAGGGACTTGTACTTCAACACTACTTTGAAAAGAGCTTGACCTCATTGACCACTTCCAAATCTAAACCACGGCCGCTCATCTGTGTATACCTCCATGGACGCTTCAGGTCGGTTGTTCATCACTGCCTTACACAGCTCCTGAACCGCCCAACGACCTCCGGCCGTTGCTCATGGAATGATCATAGCTAAAGTGCAAATCCTTGCCCTTGCTACTGGTCTTGCCCTTCTGGTTCCCAAACTTGCCTTTGCCAAACTTGCCCTTCGATCCAAAAGGCGGTTGGCCTTTCATCCAAGCCAAATCTTCCTGGTAGTTGATCTTGCCCTTTCCAAAACCAGCTCCAAAACTCGGCTTTCCTTTGTGTCCTTTGCCAGGGTAAGTGCTCGTGTACTTCACCTGCCTCTGCTGTGGTGGTTGATTCCACCCACGATCTCTTGCCGCTTGTGCCACTGCCTTTCTTGCTTCTGCTAAGTTCCTGCCACTTTCGGCAGCCAACGACTGCAACTCCATGTGCTGTCTCTCTGCCTCGTCTTGTTCCTTGAGAAGCTGATTCACTGCCTCTTCTTGGTCTCCACCTGAAACTC
This sequence comes from Breviolum minutum Mf 1.05b.01, assembly GCA_000507305.1. NCBI lineage: Eukaryota > Dinophyceae > Suessiales > Symbiodiniaceae > Breviolum > Breviolum minutum. The sequence goes on along the minus strand of DF241402.1, from coordinate 45,179 downwards.
CGGAAGCTGGACTGCCTCCATCCCAAGATCCATCCTGCTATTGTTCTTCTTGATCTCCATACCACTGGGTGTCACTCATCCATGAGGTGTGGTCCCACCATTGATCTCCCCATTGAGGTTCTGCCATGTACATGCTGGGGTCCATGCCAAACTGACTGTCTCCATAGCTTGACGATGCACCTTCATCTTCACGCATCCATTCTTCTTCCAGTTGGTAAAGTCCTCCTTTATGACCTTTTCCACCAAAAGAGGTTCTTCCAACCTTCTCCTCGTACATGGACAAAAGTGCAGAACGAATGTCGAAGTAGCCAAGCTTGTTTCTGGTGGCAGCCCTGATGAGGCGGCGATCCTCCTCTGTGGAGGTTGCCATCTCAAGAATCATCCATCCTCTGATGACGTCCAATGCCGCCAAAGGTATAAGTCCTTTGGCCATCAGCCTCTCAATCACATCTTTTCCTTTGTGAGGTGGCTTCTCCTGGGCGGTTGTACTGCTCTGCCTCGATGAAAGCGGAACTCCTTCTCTTGATGGCGTTGCCGTTCTCTGGGACGATGCATCTTCTCGTTCTTCATCTTCACCTGGATCATCGTGGCCAAAGAAAAGCGACTCCCCTGGATTGATGCCACAAAACAACTTGAGCTCATCCAAGGTCATGTCATAGCCATCAAAGTCCAATTCCTTTTCACGAAGCAGCCGTTGAAGTGCCTTAATCATCTCATCATGGACCTTGTCCTCGCGGATGAGGAATGCAGGAACTGACTCCTGTGGTCGCCGTTGCAAACGACGGTAGTAGGAACCTATCTTGTTCCCTGCATCAGGTAGAGCTTGACGATTCAAAGGTGACTCCTCCAGATATCGGATCAACTTCTGGACGTCCTCTTCTCCTTTGAATTCATCTGGCTCCAACTTGTACATCAGCTGCACCAATGTCGGCTCGCCAGTCTGCAAAGCCTTTCGCACTATGCGAGCTGCCAAAAGTGCCCTCTCTTCCTTCTTCGAGCTTGACAAAGTCCATTTCACTTCGTGAATGAAATGACTAAAGGCTTCTGGGCGTCCATTCCAAATGGGAATGGAATTCCAAGACTTCGCACCCTCAGCCTCCATGACCCTCAGGCCCTGATCTCTCAAAGCTCCGGTGCCAATGTTGCTGATGCCATGCAACCCTAAGTCGCACAAACGATCACTACACCCGTTTTCCTGGCAACAAGCTGGGCCCAACTGCGTAAGTCGGAATGTCTGAAGATGAAATCGAACGGCTAAAGAATGAATTGTTCATCTAAAGACCTCATGTGATGCATATAGTATCAGATGACAGCACAAAGAGTCGCGTTTGTTGCATGAGAAGTTGTGTGTTTACAGTCGATTCTGGATCCTCACTTCACTTGAATTGGCGTCCTTTTTTTTACAGCAGCCAGGCTGCGCTGAAGAAAGGTGTACGCTGAACTGCCCTGTTTGGTCGGTGGGTCAGCTTTTCCGCAAAGGATGCTGTTGTGATTCTTCAATCTTCAACGACAGGACAGTCACTGCAAAGGGCTGCTGCAAATTGTAGCCGTCGCCAAGTACAACAAGCTTGTGCGGAGGTTTGGGGCCTATCCAAAACTAAAGAGCCATTGATATTGGGAAGGGATGTTTGATGGATTTGTGTATTCTAAGGATAATGTATTTCCAGATGAATGGCCAGCATTTTAGAGCCCGAGAATTTGCAAAATCAAGATGATAGTAGATCATTTTTATTGAATCAGCGGAATCATCAATTTGGTCCTATTGTTCAAATTGTGGTGTCAACATATGTGAAATGTTGCTTCCACGTTTTTTCCCTAGAATGCCCCATAGTAAACATGAAAAATCACCCTTTTTGAAAGGTCGACCAAAAGTGACCTCGTGGGGACCCTCCACGCGCAACTGAGGCACTTCAATACGGCTTTGCTGATCTGCCGGAGTATCAACGGCTGGTGGACTTGAGAAGGTTGCGGGAAATCTCGGGTCCCAGGGTCCCGGCAGCGCATATTAGGACCCTTAGGCAGCCGTTGTTTTTTTTGGGGGGGTAAGACCGGTACGAGTTCTTTCAGAGCCTAGCACCAAGTTGGTGAAATATTGGGAGTCATTCAGATTTAGGATGATTTAGGTACATGTCATGGTGTGACGGTCCAAATGTCTAATTGAGTAAATAATTGCAAATATAATTAAAAGTATAATTAATTAATAGGCATACATATTTATCGTGTATATATATATATATGTGTGTGTTGTTCGTTTGGATGGTCCTACCCATTCCAAGTCCCTTAAGGAATCATTCTTTCTTTGCACGGTCTCCCTATATCAGAGTTTAAAGCCTTCCACATAGCGTTCTTCCACTGTGAAAGTCTCGTTGAGGCAGCTGTATTTGCAAAACCTCCAAGATGTCTGGATCTCAAGGGCATCAATCATTGTGGTGTCCAGTGTGTAGCATGTGCCTGTGAGTGACATAAGCCAAGCAATAAGCAAGCTGTTGAATATGATGTTGTTTTTTGCACGCTAGACTGAGCTATCCACGCTCCCAAAATTATTAGTGAAATTTGTTGATAGTTTCTATTCTGGTGACGTCAGATCAATCAGACTGACAGATAAACGTTAGAGAGTGGAGGCCTGCATCTGGCTTTTTGTTTGGTGGCTCCTTAAACCCCTTTCAAGTCTTTGGAAGCTACAGTCCAGCTACAGTAATATACATATGCATTCGATTTGAACATACAGAAAATGTATCAACGATCCAACATCATCAAGTCTTGTTGGTACAAGCTGCTTGCATTTGTACAGAAGGTCTGATAAGGTCTGCTGTGAATACCTCCGAACTCAATTTGTTTATCCAAAGTCAGAGGCCGCCCAGCAAAAACAGAAGGAGACAGCTGCGGGTCGTGGCTTGCGATGCCATGTCGTGCGATTTTTGATGGGGATATGGTGGTTTATGGTCGTTTGATGATGATGGGTTTGATGAACTACCCAAAGCTTGACGTTAAAGGTTTGTTGTACCGTTTGTGTTTCCCTCTTTGCAATATGCACAAGTATTGCATAGTATTGCACATATATTATTAGAACCAGCATGCTGTAAGCTTGCAACAAAACATCTCCTGTGAAGCTGACTGGTGTTTTTTCAAATGTTTCTTCGGTTCGTTTTTTTCGATCTCTTCGTTCAGGAGGCTCTGAGCGAAAGACTGCAGGAGTTCATTGAGGACTGTGGGTGGCAAGTGGGACTGCACTCTTTGGATACTTACGACGATAGGGAAGCTTAGCATTTTCCTGAATTTCTGTGCATCAATGCTCGACATTTTTTAAGTTCTTTGTCAAAACCCCAAATGTGCTGTTCACATTTGAGATTGAGCTTGGATGAGCTTCGTATTTTTTGTACGAAACATTTGTTTTAACTATTTACCAAAGCAGTGCATTTTCTACTTTTTATTTGCTTGTCTGAAGTTGTTTCCCATATCCCTCAACGTGTTGTGTCTCGAGATGAATCAAATCAACTGCAAGTAAAACATCCATGCTTGAACCTAGTGTAACTCTATCCAAGGTCCATCAGCCGGTCCAAAAAAATAACGCCCAACTGCACAGCGAAAAAAAAGAAAGGATTCGGAGCTCCTGGATTGGGCTCGACAGGACAGGGTTTGCAAGAGGTTGCATGGGCTTGGTGTTGATGCAGGTCCTAAATGGATTTTGGATGATTTTGGTATTGGTATCAGTTGAGATGTTTGACTTCCGTGCTGCCGCTGAATTTGGGTGCTACATTAATATCTATCAATCCAGGGGACATGAAAATGCGGAATACACAGCTCCTCCAAAGTCTGCTAGGTGTTCTTCTTTGGATTTATTGAATTTACATAGTGATTTCTCCCTTCATCAACTCCGAATCCAAGCAGAGAAATTTAAAAGGCTTTCCGTGAAGCCTGTGAAGTAACAGCATACGTTTGTTAACTCAGCACATCTTCAACAAAGGCAACCACTTTAAAACCCCGTGTGGGTTTGGCACCAAAGACTGTGCCGAAGATCTGCCAAGCGGGTTTTCAGCTGCGATGAATGGCCGCAGTACTCGAAAGGAGCTGGGAAAATGATTCTTGGTATTCGTTACTATCTATCAAGTGAATGAAGTACTTCCTGCATCTACAAAAACCGATAAAGAACAAAGCCTTTGCTGGAAACACGGTGTTTTCACAAAAAACAAAGTTTTCCAACACAAAACCCCAACCATTGTTTTTGTGTGAGCTAGATATGGGTTCAGTGCAAATTAATAACAGAGTTTTGTACCGGTTTGAAATTCAGAAAGCACTGGGTCTTCAATTATTCCTGATGTTTCAGGGGTTTGGATGGAAAGCGTGATATTTTTTTTCAAAGGACCGATTGCCATTGAAGGGTTTTGACGTTGTACTTGTAGGCATTGGAAACGGTACTTCCTGGAGTTGCAAATCTCTAGGCACCTCTATAGATGAACTTGGTGGTGCTTTCACACATTTGTATACATTTCTTATGTTCACCTCTTTCTAGGGGAGATTTGCCCATTTTTCAGCATATTTATCTCCATTGGTTGGTTAGACTGTAGGCTGCTAGTTGATTATCTGTTCCAAGAAAGGCAAGTGACAGTGATTAGGCCACGCAGAAGGATGGAAACCTATTCATTGTGCCATATGAGTAGCTGAAGCAGCAGTGGCTGAAGTAGAGAATGAATGCTGCTTGATGCTAGTTGAACTAGTTTCATGCCACCATTTGCCGAGGAGTACGAATGCATCATTCCTTTTCAGCCGCCCGCTTCGGAGATCATTGTGCCCAGAATTATTGACATCCCCTCATCATGGAACGACTTCTTCTTTGTGGATTTCTCACCTGTATATCAGAGGCCATTCTTTCGTGGATTTGATGGAGGCAGAGCTGCCGTTTTTTTTTGCTGTGCAGGGTCGGTAAACTTGATACCGTACCGTACTTCTTACTTCTTACTTAATTGCGGTCAAAAAGTTGTACAGATATTTTGGGAATTCCAAATACCATTTGGTATTAGGCAATATCATGTATAGTAACATTGCGGCCAGGAGCCGACGTTTGCCCGCGACTGCAACGCCACTAGTTTCGGAATGTGGCAAATGTAGTGTAAATACCAGTATTTCAGTGTCCTTGCGGGTATATGTACCGCAGTAGCGGCCGACCCGTTTTTTGGAATTTCTGGGACCGTTTCGTGTGTTTTACGATACAAAAACTGTCGCCGCAAATCTCACGATTTTGTGTTCTCACGGTGATGTGGTGCAAATCCCGTGTAAATAGCGCTATTTTAGGGACCTTACATGCTTACTAAACCCTAAAACCCAAACCCTAATACTAAACCCTAAAAACAAAACCCTAAAATTAAACCCTAAAACCAAAACCCTAGAATTAAACCCTAAAACACAAACCCTAAAAACCTAAACCTTAAAACCTAAGCCTAAAACTAAACCCTAAAAAACTAAACCCTAAAACCAAACCCTAAAACCTAAACCACAAACTCTTAAAACCTAAACCCTAAAACCTAAACCCTAAAACTAAACCCTAAAACCAAACCTGAAAGTAAACCAATAGTTGGTTGGTAAGATACCCCATGTTGGTGGATGGGCGAACCCTAGCGCCTGGCGGTAACACGGTAACATTGCACATAGCAGGATGTTATAATTCTTTCATGTATAGTACAGTCCTAACATTGCTGATCACATCAAGTCAGGCATGCCCACCGAAAGAGAGGGTTTATGCATTTTGAAAAACCTTGTGTGGTTGAAGACGACCAATGCGCAACTTTGCTTTTTGGGCCCGGACGGTCGGAAAAACATTCAAACATCGGTGAGTTTGGGGGACTGTCACAGTGGCACCATTTGAGTAATGAAAGGAAAACCCTAGTTGTTTTGGGTATACAGTGGATTACGACATCCAGTTATGTGGGGATTATTTGAAAAAACACATTGAAAAAAGAAAACCCTATTAAAAAACAACCAGTATTTCCATGGATTTCCTATCTGACCGGGTCTCTTGGAAAACCCTTCCAGGTTTGCCTGTTGGTCATCCTAGTCAAGTACAACCAGCATCTTGTTCACCGAGATATCGAGCCTGGCAAGACCCAGAAGGTCGTATATACTACGAAGATTTAGAAACTGGTTCCACTGACAAACATTTGCCTGGAGTCTTGGATAGCATATATAGTTGATTTATGTTGATTGATGTTGAATTCACTATGATTTGGCCTTTGTTTTTCTTGGACATTGTCTTTGTTTGATCTTCTTCAATAGAATGACTATGAATGATTGTCTATTTGTGTGTTTTAATGATTCTCCGGAGCGGGGAAGGGGCTTGCTGTCCAGAAACTTGCAAGATTTGTCATCTCAAAGTCTATGAAGGCTGCTGAGATAACACCACTTAAGGAGCAAAGGCACAAAAAAAAGACCTTCAGGTGCAATGGTGGGGCGAGTTTCAGCTGGTAGGTGGTGTTTCAAAAAAGGTCTTGTGGCTCTTGTGTTTGGAATTTGTAGAGGAATTTGCGTACAAAACTGGGTACTTTGAGGGAGATGTTCTAGAAGCAAAGAATTAAATTCACCAGTCACACTGAGTGTTTGTGGTAAGGGCAAAACAACGCAGTTAAAGTAAATCCTTCATTCAGATCATTCAGATGCGTCGAGAAACATGTGGGCATGGGAAGTGCGAGGCAAGTCAGAGTATCAAGATGTAGAAAGCCCAAGACAACAAAGGTTTATTTTTGCGTATCTTCATCTTCGCTACTGGTAGGAAGATGGACACAAATATCTTTCATTTGATTCAATATGTATGAGCAGGTTAAATCCATAAATTTGTCCCGACCAGTACGGGTATCTCAGCTTACGTGCGGATTCTTCGCAAAATGTTCTTCCCTGTATACCAAATGCTGGGAGATTTCGAAGATGACATACCAAAGAATGCTAAATTAAAGACTTGAAGCTTGCTATTTGAACCAAACACTCAAAGACGATGTACATGCTCCCCTCTAAGACATGATAATTTCCTTAATTTCATACTGGAAAACTGTAGGGTGTAATCATATTGACCGCTCACAATATGGCTATATGTGGTGTAGATGTGGTCATGCAATATCATGCGCGTTTTTTCTCTTGAGACTCAGACCTATCATGAGATAGGCTATTCTATTCTATATAAATGGTGCGATATATGTTATGTCGGGTGTGTTTCTTTGCCACGGCTTTGCAGCCTCTCTATTCGGCTGCGATTCACTAGGTTGGAATGTGCATCGAGTTGTGTACTCAAGAAGGGAAACAATGGTACGAGCAATGTACAGGAGGGGGAGAAATGGAGGCATGATGGGGGGAAGAAATTATTATGGTTGTAGCCTTTGTCCCCTTCATCCATTTTCCTGAGTGCACTCCGAAGTAGGTGGGCATTTCTCTCTAAACACTAGCCTGTTCTGGAGCTAAGAAAGTTGAGAAAAGTTAGTTATTTAGGAGATCAACAGATTGGGGTGGTATCAACAACCGAGCTGACAACTGCTACGAGAACGAAAAAGGATCAATTGGGGGTTGGTGGAGAATAGCTTGCATCAAAATATAATATATTGTTAACATAATATGAATACATTGATTGTCAAAACACCAGCAATATTCTTTCCACCTGCCGCCTTGTGTTTCGTGGTAAAATTTAAACTGCCGCACTTTATCAGCGTCATCAACAACAGCAGCAGCAGCAAAACTTAAAGTGCCAGGAGAAATTATCCTTTTTTGCTTGGACAAAGCTCTGGTGTGTATTCCGGACTACTGGACAGAAGTGGTTCCTTGAGACCTGAATTCACACAAACGGCATGTTACTGCTGTCGGTGAAGGGGTGGGAAACCTGGTGTCATAAGACCCAAGTGAGGTGACAAGGTGTGCAGTTTTGCACCAACTGGAGTTAGGTTTGATAGTCATGACAATTCAATGATGCTAGGCGTTTTTGAGTTTTTGTTTGTAATTAGATATGTTCAAGATACACTACAGTTTTGTTGAAGTGTGCTGAAAGTCTATGGCAGTGTTTTACATCACCTTGTTTGTGGGTGTGAGCTTTGCTCCCAACCACAATCATTTGTTTATTTGGCCAATCCCGCCCACCAAAGTACAATCACCTTTTTCAGGTGGTATCTCAAGACCAGATTCGTCCTTTGAGCATGGGACGGCTTGTGAAACTGCAAAATGGTGGCCATTTGACGAATGGAAACTCGTCCCCAAATGCCTACACAGCACTTTAAACCCAGGATCAAAGCACAGTACGTCTTTTGTTGGTGCAAGCCTGTATCAGGGCTTCGTCATGAGCGTGCTAGCAGCATGGAGACCATGTTTGTATCAGTCATGCTTTCCGCTCTCAAGCACAGCCCTTTCTGCGAGGTTGGGTGTTTTTGGGACTGATTGTGAACATGACCACAGTGGATTCGCCTGTGACAAAACGAAACACAAACATCGTCCAAGGAATCATGCAGAGAGCGCTCAGAGACCAAAGGACGCAAGAGATTATGTATGAAGTGTGTTGGCTGAAAGTAACCAATAAATCTTGGCTCTTTGGGCAATGGCATCATGAACAATATACATCGAATTATTCATAATTGTTCCAATGTGTCATAGAGTCTATACATATTTCTAGACACAACCAACAAATTTGTATTATACTCCTTCGACATATGAGAACCCTTTGAAACCTTGCCCTTTAAGAAGCTACATGGAGACTTAGTGATGTCACTTTTGTAAATGAAACATTCCACAGAAACGTGAGTTGCTGAGGTTTGTGCGAGAAAGGTGTAGGGGGACGTTTCCGATCATATCATTTTAAATTTTAGATATTCACAATTTACTGTAACTGCATATGTTGTCACAAAAAGTTGAAGACCCCTAAAATTTCCAGAGCCATGATTTTTAAGTGAGCAACCCAAATTTGTTCCAAGACAACCTTCCTAGGCCCATTCTTTTTCCAAGGTGGCCAATGGTCCCAGTGTGTTACGTCTACGTCCTCTACATCTTCGATCTCCAAGATTTGATGGTCTAGAGCAAGTTCTACAAAATCCACCTGGCGAACTAAAAGAGTTTCTGGTAACTTTTGCGACTTGGCAATGACGTTTAGGTTGAAGTTGAATCACCTGTTTGTTTCAAGATGTTGTTGGGTTGGTCATTTATTGTTCAATGAGACTCGGAATCGGTATATATATATATATATCCCCTTTGAAAACCTAGGTGATGCCTGGGTTGCAGAAGGAGGTGCACTCGACGAAAGCATACTAATCAGTTTTTGCAGCAAGTTGATGCAAATTGCGGATAAAACACATATACGTACTGAAATTAATATACTTGCAAGTATTAATTTGCTTTTCAATGTTTGACTACTTTGAAATACCTTTGAGTTGCTTCGGAAAGCTAGTGTTCTTCTTGCATGTGAGGGAAAACATCAGGGAAGTCGGTCGGATATTTGTATCTTTTTCAAGCGCAAAGCGGTGGTTTCCCTGTTGAGCTTGCATCCTGCCTGGCATGACATGGGCGGTGTTTGCGGCAGGAGCATTTCAATATACATGTTCCTCCAAAATTTCAGATGGTGGAGTCAAAATTGCAGATGGACAAGGCACACAAACTGTCACCTTTGCTGGGAAATGCAGGTCCACGATGGTCCACGATTTATGGCAAATGACAATATCATATTCGCACATGACATGTTTTTTTTGATTCGTGCTTTGCGGACTGAATCTCAGATCACTGCTTATCATTCTGATATTGTGGATACCCTCTTGAGAACCAGGGAGCCATTTTTTTGGGACCCCTGAAGGTGGCTTTGTTTCAACGTCTCCCTGGTTGCATGGGGACGTATAGGGGAAGCTCAGGACTCCCTTGGTGGGTATCCTGAGGATTTTCAGTGTACTGTAGTTGAAAGTATCACTTCCAAATCCACAAAGATCTCATGAAAATGTGAGGATGATTCACTATGCACATATTTGGGGGTATGATATATGTAATGCCATATATATATATATACAGATACATGCAAATGTAGTTGTAAAACACATGTTTTCTTATGTATTCTTTATCCAAGCCTCAGCAAATTCAGCAGACTTTAACCTTTGACGGGGGAATCCTGGCCCCGGTGATGCAGGTGGCGAAATGGCCTTTGTTGATCTATTTGCACGGCTCGGGGGGCGGCACCTTCCTTTCTTTTACCAAACGGAGTCTACATTGCGAAGGACTTTCATAGCTGAGGGTGTTGCGAGTTGTTGATCAGTTTCTGGATTTTTTGATGAAAGTTGTAGGTGGTTGTTGTTTAAGATGTCATATTTCGAAATCCGGTTCAAAGGGGAGATGATCCGATTGGATAAACAGAACATACCTTTTGCATGAGAGCTTTAACCACCACCTACTGTTCCGGTAGGTATGATTGGAGGTACGTGAACGACCTGAGGCTTGCTTTTGACAGCCTTTGTCAGCTTAGCATTGACAACAAAAGTATAGAGCAGAGGTCCCTATCGAAAGTGTGCAGAAGGAACCTTTATGCACGAGTTTCCGAATCCCTCTGACCAACTTTGTTTGCTATAATCATCCAACCTTATCTCCTGGAATAAAAGACAGCTTTGACACAACTGTAATCCCAGGAGGGCGATATGCGGCTGAGCACTTCATTATTGTGTCACCTCATTGCTCCATGACTTTGTTGGAAGCATCACGCAGATGCCCAACACTGAAGTGTAGACATCAAACAAAATGTATATAGATCAATAATTAATGATTATGTATGATATGAATTGGTCCTTCTGTTGAAGACTGAAATCCTGCACTACCTGGATGAATCTATTAAAAACCCTGAAAAAATAGTGAGCAAAAAACTACTTTCCACCTGGTGCAGCATTTCTCCATCAGTTTGTGTGGGTTTTTTGTGATAAGTCCGAGGCACTTGGAAGTGGAAAGCTTCGCCATTACCATGGGTATTGACATTGGTGCGGGACAGAAATGCTGAGGGTCAGGGCTGGAGATGGGTGGTTGAGAGGTTGAGATTGCAGGAATTTGGACTTCGAAAGGATTATCAATGCTGAAGCATGTTGAGCCAGGAAATCTGCTGATTCTGTAGGCACAGGTGGCTTTTGGAAGTTTTGAGGACAGGACATGTTTAATCGACCGCCGCCGCCACCACCACCGCCACCACCACCACCAACAAGAAAGACAAAAGCAAACACAAAGTAAAAAAAACAAATACGGACAAAGGAAACACACTTCTTTGCAGTCTTTGCGACATTTTGCCACCATGAAATTTCAGGAGTTACGGAAGATGCCCTATGTGGATTCCAGCCGAATCTACTTGACGGGTGTTTCAATGGGAGGCCATTTGTATTATTCGATTGATTTTCATTTCATTTTCTCGCGGAGAATATTTGTGAGACAAACAAGGATGGACATGTAGGAAGTATTTCACTAACCCAACGGGTGGACTATAATATGGATGTTTTAAGCGGAAGGAGCATGTGGAGAGCAAGAGAAAGTTCTGTCATGCCAATGTGTGGCAAACATCGGAGTTGACAGTCAATTCATTGTATGAATCAGTGTTAGCCAAACAGTGACCCTGAGAGGAATGGTGAGGCTGCTTGATTCTGCAAATCTTCATGATCAATGCTGCGTAAACATTACGTTCAAGTATACTTAACGCACTGCAACTAGTATGAGACGGATTTGTTTTCCAATAATCACCTCGCAAACGTTTGCTTGAAACCTGGTTGCTTGGTGACATATCGCAACAGGCATGGGTTGCTGGGAGTTAGCCATGCAAGATCCGAATCTCTTCGCAGCCGTGGCACCAGTAGCAGGTTATCACAAGGAATGGATGCGAAGTGACATCGCTCAGGCCAAGATCTTTGATTCAGATTGGAACCATTGAAGCCGTCGTGGTGGGAAATTGGCACACTTGACTTTTGACACTTATTACCGTATTTTACGAGATACCAATTCCTACCATTTCGTCCTTCGCAGTCAGAAATTGCTCATGCTGAAACATGAGCTGATAAGATATCAACTGATGTTTAGCGGTCATTTTCACAACAGGTTCCTCAATGGAGGGTTTCCGTTTGTAGTTTGAGAAAGTAAAATTTGAAGACCCGTTGCTTTTGGTGGCCCTGATTGTCATTGCTAGGCTTTGAAAGCCACACCCATTTTTGCGGTGAATTCCAGAAAGGACCCGTTTCTTTGGGGAATGTGATGAAGCATCGGGGCATCATCATAGATGAGGTGATGGTCTATCATACTCAATCATCGCAATCATAGTCTATATCAATTGCTATGTTTGCTATCATGCTGTATTCATTGATTTGAAAACTGCCTAGAAACAGCAACATTAGCTTTGGAGATGTTCTTGTTGTTGCTGGTACAAGTTCGCACTCGACACGGATCACGGTCTCACAGAGTTGTATCATCCAGTCCAGGATACAACTTGTCCCCTGGCGCCGGAGATGAAATTGTACGAAGAGCTGCAATTGCATCGAGCCTGTTTGCGGGTCGATCTTTGCAACTCCGCGCACACTGAAATGCATCGAGCACACATGGATGATACCACTTTATACGCAACTTGGATCAACTTGGCAAGGTGTCGTTCTCATAGGTTCACCAAGAAAGGTCTGAAATATCCCGGACCGTATGTGTTTCTGGCATCCGGATACAACCATCAGGGTTTCAAGGTTGTTTGCTTCCACATCAGGATTCCATCCCAGGTACCTTTTGGGGTTTTCGCTTTTTGAGGCACCGGAATCAGAAGATTTCCATCACTTAGATGTTCACATCCTCGCTGTGTCTGAAGGAATGGATGCTGAGCTACCCTGAAAGCCCAGAACCGGTGAAAGCGCCAACTCACATTTCTTCTGCCAGACGATGGTTGGACAAAACATTGGCGCTTTGGATGTTGTGAATATATACAGTGTTATTTGCATCTATGAAATATCAATGTGTGACATGCTGCATATCATAGATTATAATATGGTCATACACGATCATACATCGCTATAGATACATAGAGTTTTGGAAGCACCAATATAACTATTACACTGCTGGAACTGGATCAGCCTTTCTGAAGGAGCCAGCTTTCCAAGCTTCGATTGAGGCTGGACAGTTTGGTGTGTCTGGAGATTTCCTGGTGTGGATACGTGATATATGTGAGTGGATGGAACATATCTTAAACCAAGTGAACTGGACATTTTAAGATGTTAATACATTTTAAACTTATGCCCCAGTCACGATTCAATGCTTGTGCAGTGTCATGTGTGAATTTTAGAGGGAACACACAGAGTCATGAAACTTCAGCAGGACCTTTTTGCTTGGGATTTGTGGTGTAGGTGTACAAAGACCTGCTGTCGCTTCCACCGTTTCTTGGTTGGAAGAAACAGATCCCACCATAGATTGTGCTACAAGATTAGCGAAGACCAAGCCATCATTTGGAGGTACTTTGCACAAAATGAAGTAAGAAAGAGATACCTTAAGATGTTTGGACCGTGGATTTCTTGATGTGTGTTTTGTTTGTATGGTTAGCTGTGCCTAGAGATTTCCGTTTGTGGCAGCATGACTGCTGGAAAGTGAGGTATTTTGATGAGGAACAGGTGTTGAGCACGATCTCGAAAAGCTGGGGCGACCCAATTCCGAGGGCCGTTTCTTTTTGGAGGCTTCCTGACGGTCATGTAGGCACTCCCTTAATGACTCCAGCTTCCAGACACACTCAGTATACATTGTCAACTTTCTCCAGCGCCATTCTTGCAAACATTTTGGGCTCTGATTTTTTGTTGCATAGTGTAACGTATTGTTTCTCACGAATTAAGAGCAGTATAGACACAAGCTGCCAGCGTTTGCAGTCTGACGTATGCTGATTGAGGCTATGCTGTGAAGCGGGAAGCTCTCAAGGATCAGAAGTTGAAAGAGGTCTTGATCCTGGTCATTAACAGGCTAAAGTGTACCCTTGTCATCGATGATATACAGACAAAAATAAGTTAAATCAGATATACATGAAGCGTTTTAGCTCAGACATTTGTTGTGGCCTCACTGTGGCCGTGCAAAGCTTGAATCCAGACCAGTTACAGCAGTGTAGAAATTAGTTGCTTCATCTCGGCTAGTGCTATGAATCGTTGCAACTCTGTTCAATTTTGTATGGACATTGCCGCTCTAGGGACAATCCAGCCATGACTTTTTTGCGATCTCAATGACTGAACTCTTTGGAATCACACGAGCTTGGAACCAGATACAAGGAAGTTGCCACTTCGAAGCCAAAATAAACCTGAAACACTATAGTATTTGATAGAATTGAAGCTCTGCAGACCTCCTGCAATCCTGCAATCAGTCATCCATTAAAGTTGAATATATGATGCACACGTATCGATACAATACTTTGGTAGGAAGAAAGTGGTTACTGTACTGCTTGGAGCCGCGATAAGATTTCAAAGCTTTTGAACCCTACAGATGATCCTCATTCATGGTACAAGTACAGGATGGGAAGGGGGGGAAAGGGGTTTAAATAGTTTCATGTTGCAAGCAGTTAAGAAGCATTGTGTTTGTCCTAATGTCATATTACTACACATTTTTTCTGTTATACATAAAATAGTTACTTTGCCTTTGTTTCACTCTTGTACATTTGTTGGGTGAGCCACTTTTCGCAACAAGTCATACATTCTCGGAGATGCGAAATGTATCGAAATGCCAAGGCTTTCCAAGAGCTCATGGACTTCACTTATCGCAAAGCTTTGGAACCAAGAAAAGGAAGAAGGATGGATGGAATGTTGGATGAATGCTTCTTTGCGCAAAAGGATTAAAAGTGTGAGATACATAGTACATATAGGCTATCATATGCTACAAAATTATTTGAGACAGATGTTTTGCACGTGGTTTCACTGCAGAACAAAACATGGAAGATAACCTTGAGGTGAGAACCAAAGATCGACGGGGAGATGTACCGTTTGGGCCCTGAGAAGCCGAGGTTCTTGGTGGAGGAATGCTTAGGATGCATAGCCTGGATATACTAACATCTAGCCTTGTTCTTCTAGGTTTGGACATCTCATGGTGATTCTGAAAGCATACGTACATCATACACTACATGTGTATGAAATTGATATAGTTGTATGTTTGCATCATTTCTCACTTCTTATCATGAGGCAAATTCAGTTTGGTCACGTCAGATATGACCTAAGGTCACGACTCATTGTTCAAGAAGCGATTGCACCTCGGCTGTGACTTTGAGGTCAAGATATTTTTTGAGAAGATTGGGAGGTTGAGGTTTACAGTTTACACCTTGAAATCTCCCGTGCCAGAACAGTTTTTAGGTAAAGTATTTTTCAGAAACAAACTGTGGATGTTGAATACTGACATTCTGACTCGGTGATGGGATGATTAGAATCAGAAATTTCATCGATGGAGGCAGTTTTGGAACATTCTTCCCAAACATTCAGGTAGTCAAAAATTTACCCAACTTTGTGGAGTACATGAGAAGACGAGAGGAGACTGGAGAATCGTGTGCTGAGACATGTTTTGGAGGAATGATCAACAAAGAAGCAAGCAGATTAGCATTCACAGACTATAAAACCGTAGTATTGCAGAAGGTTTGCTTCACAGTGCTGTTATGCTTGATTTTTTTGTTGTGCAGGCTGATAGTATCAGACAAAGCGAATCGAGTCAAAGAATGAAGAATGAATTACACAAAAAGTCCACAGACGATGCTGTTTTCTTGATAATGGCAATGCAAGCTGGGTGCTAGACTCATGGGCAAAGGACATCAGAAAGCACTGCAAAGTCAGCCAGGGGCCTATTCGATCGCAGTAGGCATGTGAAAAACAAATATCACGAGGTAGTATCAATGAACGTTTCAAGAACCATGTCAGCAAATTGACATGTTTATACCTTTTTTTGGAATTTTGACAAGTTTCTGAATGAAGTGGAGTGGAGATAAATCGCATGGCCATTCGTAGCTGCTGCTTGATTGAGAAATAATTGGAGGTCCTTCAGAAGTGATGTTGAACGACCTTGAGAACAGATCGGTTTGGGGGCACCGAGGGGTGTGGAGTTGTGGAAGATAAATTGTCAAGCTGTTTGGACAACTGACATGTCATTAAATTGCTCGGTAGTTGTTTGTTGTTAAGCGGATTTGACTTGGAGACAAACCATAGTGGTGAATCTTGGATACCATGCTACGATCTGTTCAAACACTGGCAGTGTTGTCACCTATGGTTATAGTTTTTTTGATTGTACGTATAGCATGTTTCCAAAGTCACTAGGCTTGGTGAACTAGCGGCTGTAATATAGGTACCGTAAGCATTGAAGGCTCATTGGACAAGATTTCAGAGACTCCTCAAGTTGTATCCATTCACAAATTTGTTGGCCCAGGCCCTGACATGAAACTGCTATGGGAACTGATAGAACTGATGTCTTAGGTTGTGTCGACGTTTCCCATGCACACATTGCCACTGGATAACATGGTGAAATGGTAGCAAGTTTGGTTTTCAAGTTTTGTGTTCACATCTACCATCGCGAATGCATCCAGGTTTTCCAGCACCATATATTGCGAACAAAATTGATAGGGGAGCAAATGAAGACCTGTGCCCCATTGATGACAACTTTATGAAGCGTATACAGTAGGATGACTGTGGTCTTTGGAGATAGCTTTGATCCATGGTCCGAGATGTTCACTCCAGAATCAGCCTGCAGGTCTGCAAGACTTTTACGAACCTACCGAGTGGGAAGCAGTGACACTGGCTTGGTTGTTTAAATTTCAGATCCACGTTTGAGAGCATGATTCTAAGACATTTGACCAATGGCGGTTAAGATGCATCCTTTGTGCGACATGTTTTCAAGCATTGGTTTTTGTTGTTGAAATGATATGTCACGCATTCTTATGCTTGTATGATTGATGCCTGAATCGCTGTTGTGACCCTACAAAAACGGATTTTCAGAAGCAACAAAAAGGATTTAGCTAGAACCAAGTTTTCCGCTGCGGATTTACGCGTTTTCCTTGTGTCAAGACTATTACAAGGGTGCTTGTCATTATATGAAATAGAACTTTCGATCAATGAATGGCAATGAATGAGATCCACAGAAACAACCAACTGCGTGTTTACATGTTTTGCAGGTTTCATCGCATTTGGAGAGACACACACAATTTGCCGGTCGATCCCATTGATGTCTCTCGGCACGAACCGCCGCGGTGTCTCACTGGACAAAGCTTGAAGCTTGACGATCCGGGGGGGGGCTACAATGGAACGAAGACAGTTCGGAAAGGTGTGGACATTAATTCATCTTCTGGTCTTGAACATGCTGTTGATGGAAGAAATCCTGCACCACCTGGGACGTATAAAACCCTGTAAATAATGGGATAAACTACCTATCAACTGGTCCAGGATTTCTTCCATCAACAGTATCATGATAACATATGCTGTGTATATATCGCGTTATATTATAGTACTTTGTTTGCAATAGCCGCGGCTTGACTATGGCATTTGGATCCGGCACACCTTTGACGATTCCCGCTGTCAACAGTTTTGCCTATTTCATACCAAGGCCGGTATCAATGAATACTATTTATTTCATGGTGAGCGTCTCAGGGGACCTAAACAAGGGGACGTTCCGGCATGTTTTGGAGGCTAAAAGAGGCCATGCTGCGAGTCTATTACACCACAGCAGATTATTGGATGCAAGAGCGAGTCAACAGGGTATTGGCTTTTCAAAATTAAGCACTGGAGTGACCTCTTGCTGGTCATGAAACCAGGGCGCCAACTCGTTTTGGAAGTGTCATTGAGATCTGACAATCTCAGGTACTCGACCGGAGGCTGCAAATGCAATTACCGAAGGCACCGAAGAAATGATGTAACATATATCAGCATGATCAACACCAGCATCCTAAGCCACAAGGTGATCAACCATTGAATCATTGATCGATGTGTGTCATGGTTTTTTGTGAAGCATTGATAGCTACCAGTGCTACCAGCTGCCAGGCGACTTTCGTTTAGACTTGGCCGGCTCCAATGTGGCTCGGCCGATGAATTCTGAAAAATCATCCCCGGAGGGTTTTTGAAGACCAAAAAAGATAGATGCATAATTTATTTCCCTTAGGATTCAAAGTACATCCACATATTTTACCATAAAATTGAAGCATTAATGTGTATAGTAACGGTGAATGTACCATTCCCATGAATCATATGGGAATTCAGAATTGATGATCAACAAGAGTTGATTTAGTTGAGATGCTCAGGCTGGTACTCTCTATGGTAGAGGTCTCTATTTCAGTCCCTTGGCTGCCTTCAGCCCCATGAATCCCATGTGTCCTGATTCATGATATGAAGTTGTTGGGGCCAATCGGGATCAAACCTTATTTTTGATTGGGGATGAAGTCACAACATAGGACCTTTCAAGCTTTCCAAGTGTTCAACACAACAGGTATGCAGCCTTTTACCTAGAGAATAGACTCCCAGCAAAACCCACAAACGGCTTGGATGAATTTGCTTTGGCACATTCAAGGTCAGTCTCTTAAAAGGGAATACTACCGAGATTGCTATGACCAAAAGGTCGCACACGTTGAGTTTTCACCCTCACTTGAGGTGAGAGTACAGGCAAAAGCGACGAGTGTGTCGCTCAGATATCGGAGTATTTTTGGTCGGTGGAGGCTACCAGCACCTTAGAGTTTGGAGATATGGTCAAATTTCTTTCATTTAAGGATTCATTGTTTTGTACTCCTATTGCATACCATTTGGTGTGTGCCCTTCACCCCAAAAATCAAGAGTAGCACATAGACAACAAATCTGTGTCTAAGTATTTGAGTGGCCAGTTTACCAGTACTTGGGGAGATGATTCAATTCCATTCAGGTATGCCACTGAAGATTCACGAGGTTGGCGTACTCATCGGGATGTCTCCGAGTGGAAAGGTTTTGGAAAGATGGTTCCTTTCAACTCAAAGGATCTTTGGTATGCAGTTGACATGGCTTACTCTTGGCTGACGCCGTGACAGGGGTTTTTAGGAGCTTTCGATTCTTGTTGTGAGCTGGGATTTGTGAATCATTTTGTGAGATTCTTCTTCAAATCATGGGTTCAATGTATGAATATACCAAGCTTGGCCCTTTTAGGTGTGTGCAATGATAAAAAAAAATTACCTGCTAGGTTGGTGCTGTATGCTGGTTTGCAGAGTTACCTTGGGAAGAATTTTGTTTGGAACTTAGATGTTTGCATTGCTGGCATTGATACATGGATGTGGCTTCCCTGATATCAAACCAGGGCGCCAGGGGTGTGTTGAGTGAACATGAAGCCACTGAAAAACACCACCTGGAATCTATGAAACCCCGTAAATAATGGGATAAACTACCTATGAACTGCTGCAGGATTTCCTCCAACAGTAGGAACAACAAAAGCTCACTCAACACAAGCCACAAATTCCTTTACTCATGTTGCATACTGCGGTCATCCATTCTTGACTTCTTCGTTGGATTCACTCATTCTTTGTCTTTTTCACGCGACCAATGAGCAGACGAGACACAACAAACATCGACAAGGAAAAGCTCCAGATAATAACATTCACATGCAATCACACCGTTTGAATCGAAATGGAAAGATATAGAATTTGTGTGTAAACGTTATTGTCCTTTCTTTGTTTGGTCCTTCCCATAGCATTAATACTCACCCCAATAGACGCATACCAGTCATCGCCGCAGTGGCTTTCCCGTCAAGTCTCAGGTCACTAGGGTTATTGGCACTGGTCATTTTGGGTAAGTTTTGACCACTTCTAACCTTGAAACAGTGGCTACAATAGCTGGGTGGTGGTTTCAAATCTTTTTGATTTTCACCCCTATTTGGGGAAGATTCCCATTTTGACTACTATTGTTCAAAGGGGTTGGAAACCACCAACTACTAGTAGATAGGCTTAGGTGACCTTTTTTCAGCCAAGGTATACCGATGAAGAATATCCTGACACCAACAAGTTGGTCAGGCGATTCTGTGATTGGTTGATCCAGGAAGTGGGAAGTGGTTGTTAACATTTTGTTGTGCAGCTTGAGATATCAAGATGTGAAAATACAGGAACAAACATACCAAAACTTGAGCGTTTAGTTCCAACCTTGTTCAGGCACTGCACTCAAGGCAGCAACCATTCAGTACTGGGTGACCGCGAAAAGATTCGAAGCACGTACTTAACTCAGGTTTGGTTCCAATGATTTCCATTGATTTCCACAGTCTATCGAGTCTATCGTTAAGAGATGGCGATGGCTCAAAAGTCAGGGTTGCAACGGTGTTCACAGATTTGATGTTTACTCTTTCTCCAGCCAGCCATTTTGTGGGTCAATGAGTGTAAGCCTTACCCATGCGTTAAGATTCTGAAATGTTCAGACATGTCCATGTTTTGCCCTGCACTCCCAGTCAATTTCTTTTCCAGAAGTAGCTTAGGTTCCGTGAGATGATTGTCTTCGACACTGACCAGGTGGCTCAGCGAGTGATGTTGTTCAGCATTGTTTCTTTGGGAAAAGGGTAAAACAACATATTTGTTTCATTTTTTAGTTTAGTATGTCTTACATTTATGATTAATATCGTTTCCATGCTTTACATGTTTGACAATTGAAATTCAGTGTTTGATGCGTCTCCAACGTCCTCAAATTTGACAACAGGTGGTTTCTTCTCAACATGAGGTACAACACAATGTAGCTGTTGGGGATGGTTGTGCTTTTGGGAAACCTCCCTTGGAGCGTTTGAGGCCTATCCTGAATTTCTGGTTTGGTATTCTCGTCAGCACTGAAAGGTGAAGAGGTTGCCTCAAAAGATAGGCCTGCAGATGGTACTTACTTCAGACTGCGATTGAAGACGTTATTTTTTCAACTGGAGACCGGCAAGGAAGTGTATTTCCAAGTCTGTGCCTTTGTCTGAATCACTGCAATTGAGCTATTGATTTGAGCAAAGTATTAGGTTTGGGCAAGAGGCAAGAGCTCTAGGTCTATTTGAAGCCCGAATTGTAGCAAAAGGCCTTTCCACTTCTTAATAGCAATTGCTGATAGACATTGGGAACAGACCGGTGCAAATGCCTGAATAAGGAGTTTGCTAGCCGATCCATGTTGTTTGTCAGAAAATATGACCAACACATGCACAATGTATATAATTACATAAATTTGCAGCAAAGCCCTGCCACGAAATAGCCATATATAATCTCCATTTGAAAAAAATACTAGTAGACATATGCACATTTTTGGATATTATCTATTCAGAAATATAGATATATGAGAAAATGGGAAAAATGTTAGATAAAGGAATCTTTATATGAGGCATTCTTTTTCTTGGAAATAAATCCAAATTACGGATAATATTATGACTAAATGCCAAGAACAATTTTTTATAATATTTTAAAATAAAATAAATTTATTTATATTTATGTATTATTAATTATAAAAAAATCAAGGTTTTATTATATATAGAATAATATTTATAAAAATATATTATTTATAAAATAATATATTATTTATTTTATATTTTGAATTTTTTTTTTTTTTCATTTGATAGATAAGGGTTATTAAATTTTATACGAGGGTTTTTTATTATTATTATTTTTTTTTAATTATATTGTTTTTTTTATNTAATAATATATTAAATAAAAAATATTTTTTTATTTAAGAAAATATTAAATAAAAAAATATTTTAATAATATTTAATAATTTTAATTAGAATTTATATTTATATATACCTGTGAGGGGGGTGAACGAAAGCCAGCACGCGTCTTTTCTGTCAAGCCCGCAAAAAAAATAATATTTAATATAGACTATCCTAGCAAATCCCATCTATCAAATATGCCTACCTTCTTTTAAGCGAAAACGCGGCAGATTCGGGGTGCTGACACGCCAAGAAGACGTAACGTACCTGGAAAAGAAGCCGGCCAAAGGCAGACCAAATGGCACACGGTGTGGTGTGCCATTTCGATCTGCCACACATGGCCCAGAAGGTAGCAGATTGGACTAGGAGAGAAGGTCGGCCAAGGGCAGACGAAATGGCACACGGTGCGGTATGCCGTTTCGAGCTGCCACACGTGGCCGAAAATAACCGCCGCGTGACCAGGGTGGATTCGAGCCTCTAACCGCAATGCACCGTACCAAAATTGCCTAGTGGTACAAACGGCTGCCAGACACTCAAAACCGCCACCCTAAACACCTCCTATTTCTGCCAAAAAAGGCCCCTATGTCAACCACCCCCCTTCCCCACACCCCCTCCTAATTCTCACTTCGTTCGCAAGGTGAAACTACGCCTAGCCTACCGGCTGGCTTTCGTAATTTCTGCAGCTGAATTCCAATTGCAATCTTTATCACTACTTGCCATCTTTTACTCAGTTTCCAGCAGAATGCAGCCCACATGCTGAACCATTCAACTAAAACTCTAAAGCTGTGGTCTATTTCGGTGGTCAATTTCTGCGTTAAAACTAATCATGTCCTGTGGTGTGAAGTCTGCGCTTACTGTCCGGTCTGCTGCTTGCAAAAAGATTTTTTGTAGTCGGCTGTGTACCGGACGCCCATATCTTCATGTACCAGAATGTACCAATGGAAAAATGCTGCGCTTTGAATGAGTCTCGTGTTTTGTAAGTTCGCTTTTGGGCATTTTAATTCAGCTGGCTTTTGGATGCCAGGTGTGCGGAGAGTCATGCAACGAGAGCCAACAACTTACTTCATGCAAAGAGATCGAGCTACTAGCAGCCACAAGTTGCACCTTGAGAGCCCAAGAGAACCGACAAGGCCCGTGCGAATCACACTTGGAGTCGCAGTTTGAGAAGGTCTGCATGTTTCACTGGAAATTTTGGAAAATGCCTCCGTCCGTAAATTGCAAGAAAAAGAACACTTC